>JAPKLW010006925.1:0-16192 GCA_026898455.1 Plectranthus barbatus
GTATTCATGTATGTATCCGCAACAATGCTCGCTGTCTGATAGAACAATCATACGACGAACTATAATATCCTATTATCTCGCCGATAGGGATGGCCATGTGGTGTAACCACAGCAGGATCATATGGCTCGTTTGACCTAGCAAGATATAAACAGTATCACAGCTGAGACGGTCCCTGGATAGGCTGTCGGTTTAAGCTGCGGCACATCAGTTCATAAGTGGGCTTATCCTGGCTACTTGATGTGTCGGTACATATTTATGTATTGATGGGATCAACAGTGGGATGCGCCGTTCTCATTGACATATGAACGAGCCAGATCCCTAACATACTCTCTGTGATCTTAAATCGTACTGAAGGATAAGGGGCACACACAGATTGACCGCACTTTGATTTACCATGGTGGCGGGTCTTACATGTACCCTTATGCCCGTATTTTGGGTGTTGGCAATTTGTGTGGGGTCTGCTTAGTCTGGATGTATGGTAACATATCCGTTCAGGATGGTGACATTCCCTTATGAGCTCACAAAGGTTCATTATGCTAAACCCTGCAGGTTGAATTATTTAATTCAGGCATAAGTGATAAAAGGTGAGTGGTGTTATTCAGGAAATAAGAAATTAATTAATTGTGGCTGATTGTCATAAGCCAAATTAATTAATGAATGTCTGAAACCTTAAATATGTGGATCAAGTTAGTTTGGTGCAACCCGTTCCTAATAACGTGGTAATAAAGGGGCGAGTCAGTATTGTTACCGTGGTGAAGGTTAAAACAATACTTTATTAATTAATTAAATGTTCTGGGTTGGACATGAGAGAATTAATTAATAAAAGAGGGCCCACTTTATTATTTGCATCTGATCCCTGGTCTGGCCCATTAACTGCTCTCAGCCCATTAGGGTTAGGGTTTCATAAACCCTAACACTATAAATACCCCCCTCTCTATTGGATCAACACAATTTTGGTGTGTACACTTTTCAGTAGCCGTCAGTTAAGAAACTAGGGTTTCATAACATACAGAGAGAGAGGGGCGACGGCTGGATCTACGAGGGAGGAGATTGATCGACTTCTCCGGAGCTCGGATCTAACTTGGTAGAATAATCCTCACCAGATTTCCAAGGAGCAAGGGATACAGATCAGAAGATCAGATCTGTAGGAACAAGAGAAGAGATTCAAGAGTTCCATATTCCGCTTCAGATCTGAATAGGTTTTTCTACCGTTATCATTCTTCGATCTGTCCTGTGGATCAAACGGTGAAACAAGGTATAATTCTATATCCATCCTATGCAATTTAATTTGTAGGAGCATGCATAGGCTTTCGCATGGTTCATTTAATTGTAATTTATTCCTGGTATCCTAAGAACGATCCTTGGCAAATTTAATGGCAATTAATATTGCCTGTCGTAGACTCAAACCCTACAGGATGTCCTTCTGACGGCGGCAGGTATGCTTTTCTGGAGAAAGGCCATACCTAAGACCGCTTTATCTGACACAGATCTCTTTGTGTCAGAACGGCTCTATTCGTCAGTACGAGGAATCGGAACTGGTGTCTTGAACTGATAGACTTTAAGGTATCCTCCCTTAAGTCATACTTTGTCAGTTTATTCCTCAGACGAATCTTTTTTTTGTCTCTAAGACTCTGGGAGAGCGAATCTTGAATTCTGCTGGTAACATCCGACTGGCAGAACATACTGGTGATCTTGTGCTGGCAGTCTCTGCTGGTGACTTGCGTTGGCACAATCTAAGTCTACCAATTTGTCTGGATGTTAACTCTTGGAATCTCCCATGACTGGTGACTTCACCGCTGGTGAACAGTGTCAGTGAGAACACCTATTCTGCTGGTAAGGTTTGTCAGCCGCCTGCTGATGAAAACCTTCCCAACTGGTGAACAGTAGCCAGTCGTGAGCTCTTTTCTCATGCTGATGAACAGTGTCAGCACGAGTCTTGTCAGTCGCTTGCTGGTGAGACTTTTCTCAACTGGTAAGTACATCTCATGCTGGTGAACAGTAGCCAGCATGAGTCTTGATCAGCTGCGACTTACAACTCAAAAGACCTAAACAGGACTTTACATTTGAGAACTAGAGCTATCTAGAGACAACTGACGCTGGTAGGACTTAGGATTTGATCCACCAAAACACCAAAACTAGAATCTAAACAAGTAGCTATTGGGGAAAGGAAACTTAGCCAAATTTTCCAACAAGGGCCCACTTTATTATTTGCATCTGGTCCCAGGTCTGGCCCATGAACTGCTAAAGCCCATTAGGGTTAGGGTTTCTCAAAACCCTAACACTATATATAGGCCTTCTCTCTATCAGATCAAGTTAGACTGTTCTGTATATTGAAAATAGAGAGAGACGGCGGCGGCTATCCAGTGGGAGGAACTGATCGATTCCTCCAGATCTCGGATTCAACTTGGTAGATAATCCTCACCAAATTTCCAAGGAGCAAGGGAACAGATCAGAAGATCAGATCTGTAGGAACAACTGTTCATCGCCAGTGTTCAGATTCAGATCCAGATCTATTTCATCGTTATTGGCTCCGATCTAGATCTGTTGATCAAACGGTGAAATCAGGTATTCTCTAAATCCATCCTCAGCAATTAATTTTGTAGGAGCATGCACAGGTTCGCATGATTTGTTTAATTGAAATTTATTCCTGGTATCCTAAGAACGATCCTTGGCAAGAAATTTAATAATGGCAACTCGTGTTGTCCATCGTAGACTCAAACCCTACAAGGCTGTCGTCGGCTGCTGCTGTCCCGTCGCGGTGGCTCGTGGTTTTGATGGTTTGTGCAATCCTGTGTAAACCCTAGGGTTTGCATTAGGGTTAGGGCAAATCATCAGATCACAAAGGCCTAAAAATTCAAAAGATTTGGTGTATCCAGATTTGAAGGCCCTTGAAGATTTGGAAGATTTGAAAAGATTTGGAATTATCCAAATTAATTCAAAATTCAAATTGTAATAGATAGAATTTATTTTTTCTATTTTTTTGGGCCACAAGGAATTTTTGTTTGCCTTAATTGTCCTCGTATGATACGTGATTTATTTATGTGCGCAATTAAGCATGTGTAGATAATAGGAAAAATATGTTTTATCGCTTTTATTATTTACAGCTTTCAAGCATGCTTATGTGATTAATTTCTTGTTGGATTTTATTTTGGGAATTTTTGGGCTTGTTTAATTACATGCAAAAATTTGGAAAATATAATGACAAAGAAATTATGTGTGCGCATAAAGAAACCTTTTAAAAGAAAAATACTAAGCAGATTTTTTAATTAAAATCAATAGACCTCCACAAAGCGGTCCTAGGCTGTAAGTGTATCTCTCGTTCTAGTAAACGTCTATGAGTGTAGCTTGCTAGTTCCTAGAGGTGCATGGGTACGGTTGTTGGGATTTCTAGACAAACAATTTAAATCATGTGAATAGTGGGAGGGCTTTGCGTAAATGTCTATGAGTGTAGCTTGCGTAGACCTCTTTCACAAGTATTCTAGGATTGATTTAAATTATAGATAACCAAAGCTTTAAGGGCTGTGCGGTATGGTTACGTGCCATGCTAAACTGTCTCTTTTGGCCGGAGTTAAATTTGTGGTTAGTAGCTTAGAAGCATCTTAGAATATAATGCAAGAATTGCATCCCTGTTCTTGAGAGATGGCTTGGTCTAAGGTTTTCACTAATTATTAATTTCTAGTGTCAAAAGCATCCTGACATGGTAGTGAAATTAAATGGATTGGGGCTTAAAACCCGCAGTTCTGGTTGAGGGTGACATCGTAAACGTCTACGAGTGTAGCTTGCGGTGGGAACTCTTGGGCAATTAGTGGAAAACATTTGTATTTGATTTATTAAAAGGTTTTCAATGCATTTGTTTTCGAAGTTCAACATGTATGTTCTTATTTAAGATTCTTTATTGTTTCAGATATGTCTATGTCTACAGTCGATCATATACTTGCTTTCAATCCTCTAACTCGTCCGAACTTCCATGAATGGAGATACTGCATTGAGTATATCCTCCTGACTAAACAACACATGTTTGTTCTTACTATGATGCCACTTGCCCCACGTTACCATAAAGTCTCTAGACGTGAGAAAGAGTACTATGATAGATGGGTGGCGTCTGAGGATTTTACTTACAAGTTAATCTCAGATAACCTGTCTAGAGAACTCAAGCTCAAGTACATGGGCTATTGTAGCTCTGTTGCGATCTGGATGGACTTAGTGGCCATGTTTGGTGAAGTGGAACGAACTATCAACTGTGATCTCGTAAAAGACCTAGTCTGTAAGAGAATGGTTGATGGTAGTTCGGTGACACTACATGTGATGATGATGGATAACACCATGAGACGATTCACACGTAGAGGTGGATGTATATCAGATCGGGCTAAGATTGATATAATCCTGAACTCCTTACCGCTTTCATTCTATGACTTCAAGATGGATGTAGCTAAGAGAAGTGAGTACTCCTTCAAAGAGTTGATCACTGATCTCATAGCAGGACAGTCCTTCGTACCTTCATGGGAGTCTGAGTTATCAGATCTTGAGCACAGCTTGGGCACATTCAAAGATGTGGTTCATACTGTGTGCAAGAACATGATTGATCGCAGATCACGTGAGAGGAGGTCAAATGAAATGAAGAGGGTTGGTGTCACTTCAAGTGAGAAGGCATGCGGAAGCAAGGGACAAGGTACGTCATTTGCATTTGTAACGGAAACATGTTTAGCATCGGTTTCTACTCATTCGTGGGTAGTGGATACTGGAGCTACGGATCATGTTTGTTATATTTTGCAGGGGTTCACACCGAGGAGGGTGCTAAAGAATGACGAGGTTACCATCTCGATGGGGAACGCAGCACAAGTGAGTGCAGCTGCCATTGGAGATTTCACCTTGTACTTTGATGATTCTGTTTTAACATTGAGAGATGTTTTGTATGTGCCGGATTTTCGGCGAAACCTTATTTCAGTTTCCAAACTTTATGTTGATGGATATTCAGTTATTTTTGATAGTGGTGTTTCTATCATTGGTAATAACGGTGTTATCTGTCGTGGAATGCTGAATAATTCTCTCTATGTTGTTAACTGTAATCATAAGTCTTCCGCAAGTATTGCATGTAATTCATCTATAATGGATAATCCTAGGAAGAGAAAACTTACTTCTTCTGATAAGGATCTTACATATCTCTGGCACTTGAGACTGGGTCACATCAGCTTGAAGCGGATTCAGAGACTTGCAGATGACGGTACATTGGACCTAGTCCGGGCTGTACCTTATCAAGTCTGCGAATCCTGCATCGAGGGCAAGATGTCAACTAGGCATTTCAAGGCTAGTCAGTCTCGAGCAGAGGAAGTGTTGGAATTGATCCATTCTGACTTATGTGGACCGATGTCCACGCAGGCTCGTGGAGGGTACGAGTACTTCGTCACTTTCATTGACGATTACTCAAGGTACCGATATGTTTACCTGCTTCGCTACAAGTCTGAATGCTTTGAGAAATTCAAAGAGTTCAAGGCTGAAGTAGAAAAGAAGGTTGGGAAAACTATCAAGTCGCTGCGATCTGACTGCGGTGGCGAATACCTCGGTAATGAGTTCCTGCAATATTTGTCAGAAAATGGGATTACATCCCAGTGGACTGCACCGGGTACTCCCCAGCAAAACGGTGTAGCTGAAAGAAGAAATATGACTCTTCTAGAGATGGTAAGATCAATGATGAGTTATGCAAACTTACCAGTTTCGTTTTGGGGTTACGCATTGGAAACAACAGCTTACTTGTTTAATGTGGTGCCTTCTAAATCAGTTCCTAAGACACCTTCTGAGCTCTTCCTTGGTCGTAAACCTAGTTTGTGCAAGTTTAGAGTATGGGGTTGTCCGGCACACGTATTGTCGAAGGAACCTGATAAGTTAGAAAGCAGGTCAAAAGTAATGTTGTGCATAGGGTATCCCAGGGAAACGAAAGGTGGTTACTTTTACTGTCCTGAGAGTCAAAGGGTCGTTGTTAGCACCAACACTAGATTCTTGGAGGACGAGTATGTGAGTAATCACAGGTCAAGGAGTGATATCGTTCTTCAAGAAATTGAGAACGAAATGCAATTCCAAGGGAAGGGGAACGTGTAGATGTGGGTGCACCTGTGAGAGGTACAACACCACAGACACGTTCTTCAGTGCAAGGTGCAGGACCACAAGTCACTGCACCTACTACTGACACGGCACCGATGCCTCGTCGTAGTGGGAGAGTTATTTTCCAGCCGGAAAGGTACATGTTCGTGGGTGAGTCTTTGGAATTGAGCCCAAAAGACGGACATGAGGACTCTGACCCACTGACTTACGAAGAGGCAGTGCAGGACAAAGATGTTGCCAAATGGCGTGTCGCTATGGATTCTGAAATTGAATCCATAACTGCTATGGATGTATACCAGAAAACTGATTTGCCGGATGACTTTAGGGCCATAGGGTGCAAATGGGTATACAAAAGAAAGAAAGGGGCGGATGGAAAGATCATGACTTTTAAAGCCAGGCTGGTGGCAAAGGGTTATAGTCAGAAAGAGGGCATTGACTATGACGAAACCTTTTCACCCGTAGCCATGCTCAAATCCATCTGGATACTCCTTGCCATAGCTGCGCATATGGACCTCGAGATCTGGCAGATGGATGTCAAAACTGCTTTTCTGAACTGTTACCTTGAAGAAGGTAGAGACATCTATATGCAGCAACCCGAGGGTTACATAAGCAAGGGTGAAGAACATCTTTTCAGGAAGCTTAGGAAGTCCTTGTATGGACTTAAGCAAGCTTCAAGGTTGTGGAACTTACGTTTCAACGATGTGATTAAATCCTATGGATTTGCACAGTTGGAAAACGAAAGTTGTGTTTACCGTCTTTGTGTCAGTGGGAGCGTGGTCTTCCTTGCACTTTACGTTGATGACATACTCCTATTTGGAAACAAAGAGGGAGTGATGTCCGAAATCAAAGTTTGGTTGTCCGAACAGTTCCAAATGAAGGATCTGGGAGAAGCTGGCTACATTCTTGGTATTAAGGTCTTACGAGATCGTAAGAGAAGAATGTTAAACTTATCCCAGACATCCTATGTGGATACTGTGATAGCCCAGTTCAGCATGCAACTCGCCAAGAAAGGTTTGCTACCTTTCAGACATGGCGTTCGTCTTTCTGGTGGGCAGTGTCCTCAGACACAGCGGGAGAAAGACGAGATGAGTCCTGTACCATACGCTTCGGCTGTGGGTAGCCTCATGTATGCGATGCTGTGTACCAGGCCAGGTATCTGTTATGCCGTTGGCATGGTAGCAAGATAGCAGTCTAACCCTGGATAGGCGCACTGGACTTCTGTAAAGCACATTCTCAAGTATTTGAAAAGAACTAGGAATTTCTGCCTCATTTATCAAAGTGAGGATTTGTGCCCTGTGGGTTATACAGACTCGGATTTCCAAGGGGACCAGGATGAGAAGAAATCGACCTCAGGATATGTGTTTACCCTGGGAGGTGGAGTTGTATCTTGGAGGAGCTCAAAGCAGAAATGCATTGCTGACTCCACCATGGAGGCGGAATATGTCGCCGCCTCCAACGCCTCGAAAGAGGGGGTGTGGCTCCGGAACTACCTTTTAGAGTTGGGGGTGATCCCGAGTTTGCCTAGGAGCATCACAATTTATTGTGATAACTCTGGTGCAGTGGCTAACTCAAAGGAACCACGATCTCACAGGGCAAGCAAACACATAGAGAGAAAGTACCATATCATACGAGAAATCGTATCGAGGGGCGATGTGCTGATTAAGAAGATTGACACTGTCGACAATCTTGCTGATCCATTTACAAAGAGCTTGCCGCAGAAAGTTTACGAAAGACATATTCATGAGCTGGGTCTGAGGTGGATGTCGACCACTGACAGTGGTTAAAGTGACAGCAGACTAGATAGACGGACTGTATACTCTGTAATAGCTTAGTTATGCATTGAGTATAAGTGAGAGATTGATGGGTTTTCTATACTGAAAGCATTTATTACAATGAGTATACAACGATTTATTTCTCCTATCTGTTAACAATCTTACATGTATGAACAATGGTATCCTCTTGTCTCACCGATAGGGACGATCATACGACGTGTTGTAGATCGCAGAAGACAGTATGATCACTTGACCTAGTGAGACATAAACCTGATCACAGCCGAGACAGCGTATGAGGATACGTCTGTCCAGATGGTTGCGGCATTGTCGGAATAAGTAGTCTGTCTTGGTTACTTGACGTGCTGGTACGCAGAGGTGGCGTATTGATGGACAGCAGTGAGATGTATTCGTCTGTCTGACATCAGCGAATACAAGATCTCGTTATATTGATTGAGTCCAAACCCTAACGAAGGTTCAGGGGTTTGCACGGGTTGACTGTTGCTTTGACTTGCCATGGTGGAGAGCCTAAGTAACGTGCTCGTATATCCGCATCTTGGGTAACAGCAGTTCGTGTAGTACCTCCTGAGACTGGGTTTAGGTAACCATATCCGAGTAATAGGATGTGGACATTCCCTGAGGAGCTCAATAACATTCATCGTGCCAAAGTCCTGCATGGTGATTAAGTTCAGGCACGAGTGATAAGGTTTGAGTGTTACTACTCAGGAATAATTATAGTTAGAGCTTGTCAGAGGCTACAATTAATTAATGGATGTCCGGTAACCTTAAATATTGGTATTCTCAATTAATGCAGCCCGTTCTCATAACGTGGTAATAAAGGGGTAGGTCAGTATTAATTCTGTGGTGAAAAAGAATTAATATTAATTAATTAATTGTGTCCAGGGTTGTGGACATGGGAATTAATTAATTTATAGGCCCACTTTATTATTTGCATTAGGTCCCAGGTCTGGCCTAATTAAATATGCTGAATTGAGCCCAAAATGGCCCATTAGGGTTTACAACCCTAGGTCTATATATAGACAGCTCTCTCTCATAAGTTGTAACACAGTTGAAACACACTAAACCCTAGTGAGAGAGATGAGGCGCCGATTTTGGGTAGAAAGGAGGAGAATTCCAATTCTGGTCCTGCTCAGATTACAAATCTACGGAGTCCTCACCAGTAGTAGATCTGAACAGCATTGGGACACAGCCCTGAAGACCTAATCTGGAGAACAGATTTCTCTTTTCTTCTCTCTTTGTTTTTCAATTTTTTCTAAAGAAATTAGATTACTAATTTATGCTTCCGCAGATTAAATCGAATTGCATGGTTGAATTGAGATTTGGAATTCAGACGCAAAAGATCGGTTCAGACTCGACGGAGTTACGGTAAACCCTAAATCCACAAATCTATGTATTAAATTCATAAGAGCATGCTAGGGTTTTGTGAATTTTAATTATGTGCAATAACCATAAATCGATCCGGTTCAAATTGGTTTTGGTGATTCGGTTCACGGAAAAACCCTACAGATCACACTCCGAGAAAATGATGAAAAAATCACCTTTGTGATCGACAAGAGCAAGAAGAAAGCGGAGTGCAATAGGGTCTCCACTACTGAGGAAGGAGATGAATCTGAAGAGGAAGAAGCAGCTGCCATTGAGTGGGAGAGAGGAAACGAAAGGGTGAAAGTGTAAACTACACCACCTCTTTCTGAGCTCACCACCATTATCAAAGACCGGAAAGTTTACATGGTGGATGCCAAAGGTCGGCGAGTCTTGACCCGACCACCCTGGCGGTGATTTGAGGTATCGTCGAGCTGCGACGTTAAATCAAGCACTTGTTGGGAGGTAACCCAACCTTTTCCGTATTCCCTTTTTAATTTTTGTTTTTTTTATTTCGAATTTATATTATTTTTGCGTTAACAGTTATTTTGCAGTTTACATAAAAAAAATTGAGTACGGCTTGACGTCGATCGATGCAGCCTGGCGTCGATCGATGCCGAGTAGCCCGGCGTGATACTCTTTGATCCGCAAAAAGATCAATAAGAAGGCTTCGCATCGATCGATGCGAAGTGCCAGCAGCAAATATTTCACATCGTGCGATGTTTGAAGACTCCGGGGGATAAAAAGTTGATGTCTGAGATCAACTACCAGGTATCGTTCCCTCTTTTGTCTGATTTTCAAACTTATTCCACTCTTCGAGTTGGAAATAAGTTTGGGGGGATGTGGACAAGAGATGGAACATTCTATCTTTTATTTATTCTGATTTCCGTATTTTTTGCCTTTAATTTTAATCTTATTCTATTTTGTCGAAAAAAAATTTGAGTTTTGATATAACCCGAATGAGATTATGAGAGTAGAATCGATTGAGGGTTGAGTTTGAATTGATTGTGAATGTGGTTAGATGCCTATGAATGTAGAATATCGCACAATAAGATTGATTTGACACTTATGCTTGCATGATGATTGAGCCGATTTGAAATTGACTGTGGAAGAAATTTTTTTGAATCCTTGTGTGAGATTTTGAGCCTTTATTTCGTTTGATGTGAGATTCACATGTGTGTTTTTATTTCTCTAGAACTTGCCTATTTTTTGTGTTGAGACTGCATAGTGTGCACAAATTTAGGAAATGATCTTAGGCCATCTTTGATAGCCCAATTCCCTAAACATTGTCCATTCACATTAAATTTTCACTAGTTAGCCACTTTTGAGCCTATATAAAATTTTTCTTTCCTTGTCTATGAGATTAAGAAGAAGTATTGGTTTCACTCATGTCTTGAGTTGTGGTATATGGGTGGAATGATTGCGAGATGGAGATAAGAAAATATAAATTAGTGGTGAAAAGATGTGTGAAAAAGAAGCTCAAAGAAATAATTAGAATTCTCATAAGCTCTCTGAAAAGAAAAGGATACAAAAATTATGTAAAGAGTGTTGGTCCCGGATATCAGGGTATAACTTGGCAGCGGAAAATGTGTTTGTTCGTTTCTTACGCTCTGCTGGTTACTCAGCTGACTGGGACCTTGTCAGCTGGTAAGTCAACTGGGACTGAGTACACAGCTGACTGGCAACTGGCTGGTCAGCTGGTAGCTCAACACTTAGAATATTTTAAGTCGTCTTTGCACAATTATATCAGTTTTCAGATATACTCCAGTAATCAGTTACTGGGTTTTAAATCAGTATGAAAATGCAGAAAGCTGATAAAAGACAAAGGATTTTTATAGTGGTTCGATCAACTGATCTACGTCCACTCTCCAGTCGATGCACTGGAAATTTACTAAGAGCAATCAGGTACAAAGTATCCTACGATCTATCTCCAGCTGGTAGATGCCCCGTCTACCAGTCCACTGGATCAACCGCTCCCGGTCCTTGTCCTTCTTCAGCTCTCGTCAGATGGATGGAGTGCGAGCACGTCACTTCAACCTCCTCCTCTGACTAGTTGGGTGTTGAGTTCTCCCAAGAACGTGACTCCTTTATACAGCAAGCTGCCCGTAATAGCTCAAGAGCTGGCTGGCTCTAGAACTGCTGTGAACTTCCTCTGAGAGAGAAAGAGCACCAAAGAGATCAATAACTCACAAGCTGGAAGCTTGGAGTCTCGTGTTCGAATAATCGACACACGGAAAGCCTTTAAGAAAAGGCCTCGAAAGTATTTGCTTGCTGGCAATAAATGCGATCGTTCTTTCGGTAGGTCAAGAGAGTTAAGAGTGTTGAATGTTGATGGATCCCAGGTATTTATAGACGAGGGATCCCATTCAAATTTACTAGCCGTTTGGACACATCCGGAAAAGTCTCTGTCCTCGCATGTCCTTCTGACGGCGGTAGGTAGGAATTTCCGGAAAGCGCCATACCTTTGATCGCTTTATCTGACACAGATCTCTTTGTGTCAGAACGACTCTATTCGTCAGTACGAGGAAACGGAACTGGTATCTTGAACTGATAGACTTTAAGGCATCCTCCTTAAAGTCATACACTGTCAGTTAATTCCTCAGACGAATCTTCTTTTTGTCTCCAAGTCTTTGGGAGAGCGAATCTTCAATTCTGCTGATAACCTCCAACTGGTAGATCATACTGGTGATCTTGTGCTGACAGTCTCTGCTGGTGACTTTCCTTAGCACAATCAAGGTCTACCAATTTGTCAGATGTTATCTCTTGGAATCTCCCGTGACTGGTGGCTTCACCGCTGGTGAATAGTGTCAGCCAGAACACATATTCTGCTGGTAAGATTTCTCAGCCTCCTGCTGGTGAAATCTATCCAACTGGTGAACAGTGACCAGTCGATAGCTCTACTCCATGCTGATGAACAGTGTCAGCATGAGTCTTTGTCAGCCGCTTGCTGGTGAGACTTCTCTCAACTGGTAAGCACATCTCATGCTGGTGAACAGTAGCCAGCATGAGTCTTGATCAGCTACGACTTACAACTCAAAAGACCTGAACAGGACTTTACATTTGAGACTAGAGCTATTCTAGAGACAAAACTGACGCTGGTAGGACTTAGGATTTGATGCACCAAAACTATGATCTAACAAATAGCCTTGTGATTCGTGCGCCGCCCCTTAATCAAAATCACAACATTTCTATGAGTGCTACTGAGGGAAGGGAAACTTAGCCAAATTTCCCAACAATTTCCCCCTTTTTGGTGCGATCAAAGCCTAACCAGCGAGCACTCAGCTGATGAGGAAAGTTACAAAGTATTTCAGGGTTTTACAAAATAAACCTATCAGATCTAAACCCATGAAACCACTTCCTCACATCAGCTCTAACCTAAAAATCTTCCCCCTCAAACTGGGAGAGATATTGCTCGATTAAATTATGAAGTAAAATCTGAGCCAGGTTAGAATTAAAAAAAATATCAAATGGAGTGCAGGTGCTGATTACACAAAATGTGTAAGTTCAGCTGGTAAGTCAATACTCAGACAATTTGTTGGACAATGAGGAATTGTCGTCAACTTGTCAGTAATCAATCCATTAAAGATGTTGCAGTTACAAGTACAGGATAGAAAACTGACTAGTCTAGAGATACAAATACTTACACAAAGTGAAGATGCTAGACTATGGCTGAGAAGATGATCCTGGTGATTGATTGCGATTTGCTAAGTTCCTCAAGATCTCTGTAAGGGCCGCCATATCTTGTCTGCTCTTCTCCCTTTCCTCAGCAGCTATCCTCCTCTCCTCTTCAGCAAGGCGAGCTTTCTCAGCCTCAGCCCGTGCTCGCGCACTTTCCCCCTCTTGGATCCGCGCCAAAAAGGAGGACACTCCAGAGGTGAATGACCCCATTTGTTGCGCCATCTCTGCTCGGAAGGAGGAAAAACGCTGGTCCATCCTGGCATCAAAGAGAGCAACCAGTTGCGCAGGCGGATGGACCTCGGAGATAGGCTCTGCTGACAGCGCCAGAGAAGTAGAGGGCACATCAGATGAGGCCTCAGCCATCTCAGTGTCAGCTCCAGCTGGCCCTTCTACGACTTGCTCTGCAGCGGCTGCTGGTGCATCTGCTGGTACTGCTGTTGCTGCTGCTGCTGACTCTTCTTCTGCGGCTGACTCCTCCACCAGCATCTCAGCTGATGCTGGCGGGACTTGTTCTGAATCTGCCTCCACTTGCCAGTCAAAGTGCTCCAGCTCCACAACATTTGGAACAGCAGCGACGGCAGATATCAGCCACAGGCCACGCGAGGGATCCTCCTCCACAATATGGTCAATCAGCAATGCAGTGGCCGCCATGTCGAACAAGACAGCATGGTAGGGAGGGATCCTCGGGAGAGTAACCAGCACTTTGATGCGACGGAGCGCGTATGTCAGCTGGTACCCCCGGCTGGTTACTCGGAACTGGAGGAAGGGTAACTTGAGCTTTTTCAAAGGCGGGAGGCCGGAGCTTCCAGTCAGCTGTCTGTATTCTGCAATTTTCAGCAATCGACGCTGGATTCTTCTTGTAGACAACTGCTGGGGGCTTTCTGGATCAGTGCCCATGAAAGCATGAGCCCACTCCTCCTCGGCTCTCCAGTAGCCAAGACCCAGCCTGGCATAAAGCACCGCCCGCTTCTCCACTGTCAGCAGGCGCTGGCATCTGTCAAAAATCATCCATCTCCGGAGCTCTAGACCAAGTTCCGGATCCACCCTCCAGAGCCTTCGGTAGTTGGCTATCATCTCGTCATTGACGGCATTCTCCACCTCAGCCGTAATGTTCTCAGCATACTCGTAGAGGGTGGAATTGAAATATTCCACTGGCTGCAGGGGCAGGCACCAGTCTGAGATCCTCGATGCATATACCGACTGGTGGGGGGAGTCCGCTGAAGGGTATGATGTTGAATGCAGATGGCTCTGGCACTCTTGAATTATAAAAGGCCATCTCCCCTCGCTGCTCCCAGCGGTGCACCCCTGTCACTAGAGCCTGGAAGGCATCTTCATCAACCAGTTGATACTCCTGGATGCAGAGCATATAAGGGCGCCTTTTAGTTCGTGCGCGCCTAGCTGGTGATGAAGAGGATGCTGCTGGCCGCCCGGAAGTTGATGTCGAGGCATCTGTAGATCGGGGGCGACTGGCAGAACGTCGAGCCTTATCATCAATATCGGGGAACAGATCCCTGGGCTCCATCCTCTGCACCGTGGAGTAAGATACCACCTCCTCAGCTGGCTCCTGCTCTGGCTCCTCAGCCCTCGGCTCCTCTGCAATCTCCTCTGCCTCCTCAGATTCAGAACTGACATCCGAGAAGCTCGCCAGTTGTACCGGGGTGGTCGCCCGCTCTTCTCCTCCTCCACTGGCACCCCCTTGCGCGGCCAGTGGGACATCGTCATCACCTCCACCACCCCCTTGCGCGGGTGGAGGTACATCAGCAGCTTCCTCCTCCGGCTGGTACTCATCCACAAGGGATAGTACATCCTTGTCAGCGCCCATCACCAGCAGGCGTTCAAATGTTTCTTCAGGTAGGAGCTCGCCTGGTGGTGCTGGTGCTGATCGGCTGGCACTTGGAATTACATGGGCTTTCCCTTTGCCCCTGGTCGCCAGCCTCATCTGCTCGGCCAGCTCTGCCTGTCGCCTGGCCTCATGCTCAGCCTGCACCTTGGCATAGGCTTCATCGCGGGCTGCCAGCTCAGCCTCTAATTTTCGCTGGGCTGCCAAGGCCTTCAGCCTTGCCTTGGCTTGCTTCCTCCTGACAATGGAGGCACTTCTCTCCTTCTTAGCCTGCTCCATCACCCGTTGAGCTCTGGTTTGGACCCTCTTCCTCTTCCGGGTCATCCTCTCCAGCGTTTCTTCCTCAGTCAGCCCCAGAATGGACTTCTTGACTGGGATGGAGATCTTCCCAGACTCGGGGTTGTATGCCACAGCTGATGGTGGCTGCTGGTGCTGAGAAGTCTTGGGCTTTTTGTGGGTAGGCTTCTTGGTGACTGGTACAATTTGTACATCCCGTGGGTGGATACCAGTCGCCTCAGCCACCGCGCCCTCCATAGTCTCGAAGAGAGACTCCATTTCCAGCTTCCTCTTCAGCTGAGCCCTTGCCTCAGCTGTCAGCGGGAGAGCCACAGCTGGCACTTGCTCTCCTAGGTCTTCTGAGTCCTCCTCTGAAACGACCTCAGCTGGATCCACTGCTGACTTTCCCCTCAGCCTTCGCGGCTTATGGTAGTCAGGACGAGGCAGCTTCACCTTCTCCTTGGTGGCTGGAATGTAATCGGAGCCCACCAGCTGTTCCCCCTGGTCCACGCCATCACCCAACTCCATCTCCAGGATGTGGCTGATTCTCAGCCCGAAAGATACGGCGTGAGCAAAACTGCCGTCAATCGGAACATTGACGTTCCTGGCAACATTCTCCAGCAACCGACCGAAGAAGAACTCGGCCCAGTTGCTCTCAATCCCATCGACCAGCGCGCACATCACTGAAAACTTGCGCAGACTCAGCTCGGCGTAGGATCCAACTTCGCACTGCAACATTCTGACAACGATGTCGCATACCATCTGCCAGTAGTCCTCCATTTCGGACTTCCTCATGCCAGTCCAAAAGACGGTGACTTCGGCCCTCTTCCATTGTGCCCATCTCCTTCGGAACTCCACCGTATCATCCTGATGATACGTGGCTACCTCCTCTCCTTCATTCCTCAAGCCGAAGAGATTGGCGAGGTATTCGGCGGTGACGGTGATCAGGTGGCCGAACACCGATGTAGTGAACGACCTCCTGTCGTCAGCAACCACGGCCCGAGCGTAAAACTCGGCTACCATGTGCGGATGGAAGGTCTCGAGCCTCGTCGTCAGATACTGTCGAAGGCCTTCCCGGTCGATCATCTCCATCAGCTCCTCTCCATAATTCTTGCGCGCCAGCTTCTCGTTCAGAATTTTCTCTTTCTGAAC
>JAPKLW010006926.1:0-16189 GCA_026898455.1 Plectranthus barbatus
GAGAGAAAGGGAGGAGAATTTTGATTCTGGTCCTGCTCAAGCCACAGATCTACAGAGTCCTCACTAGTAGTAGATCTTAACAGCATTGGGACACAGCCCTGAAGATCTGATCTGGAGAACAAGGTTTTCTTTTCTTCTTCTTTCTTTATTTTCGAATTTATCTAGAAATTAGATTGCTAATTTCTACTTTTGCAGATAAAATTGAATTGCGTGGTTGAATTCAAGTTGGAAATCCAAACGCAAAAGATCGGATCAGACTCGACGGAATAACGGTAAATTCCTCAATCCACAATTCTGGTTATTAAATTCATAGGAGCATGCTAGGATTTATTATGATTTTAATTATGCACAATATCCATAAATCGATCCGGTTCAGTTTGGTTTTGGTGATTCGGTTCACGAGAAATTCCTACAGGATTGAAGTACAAATGACTCGATTTAATCATACTGTGCACCGCTTTGCTTCCGCTTGATCCGAGGGTTGGGCAGTGATTCAATCTGAAGCTGCTATTTTTCTCTGGATGAGTCGGGATCTTTCCATTGTCCCTCTTTTCGAAGTTTTCCTCTTTAGTTTCCTTCTTTACCAGGGCTTCCGCTCTCGCCATAACCTTCGCATATGTTGAGCAGGGTATTTGATGAATTTCTAAAAGTGGTTCAACCTTTATCGTAGCCCTTTCTTGAAAGCCGATACAGTTGTTTCATCGGAGCAGTCAGGGATGGTGACCTTTGCTTCGTTGAATCGCCTTATGAAGTGTTGAAGTGAATCACCGTCCTTTTGTACGTTCAAGTAAAGGTCATCGGACCTCTTTGGAATCCTCCTAATGCAATGAGAACACTTTGTATAGTTCGATGAAGGATGCAATGCCCCCGATTTTAAGGTTCATGACATGCTCCAAAGCTTTTACATAGACGGGCCTCTCGCACCGCTTCCGGGACTCAGGCAGTCAACATCTTAAATTTGTACAGGCTCAAACAAATTTTGGGGTCTGTCGAGCTGTCCTATGTCTTGATAGAAGGCATAGCAAACCTAGCAGGAATCTGGGAGGCTGTAATTCTCCGAGTAAAAGGAGAGTCAGCATAGCCCCCTCTCGAGGTGATCATTGGAGGTGGCACCACTCCGGGAATTATCGTCAAGATCCTTGTCATGTGTTTGAGTCGGGCCTCCATTGCCCGAACCCTATCCTCTTATTCACCTCCAACTAAATAGTAGTTGGATGAGTAGCGCGAGTTCCCCGATCGACGGGTGCTCTGGCGGTCCGAACTCGCATCATTGATCTTTTGGTCCTCTTGATTCCGGAGCAGGGCCAGCTGGTGCTTTAACTACTCCCCGTCCTGCGTCGCCCTGCGGTTAGCCTCCCACAAGGCTTCCATATTCTTTGCATCCGTCACACATCCTTATCAAAGGGAACCCTTGTCCGGGATGAGTTTGGTTTGTTTTTCTGTTGAACATGCTGTAGACTATGGATTTCCATCTTAGTCTTTCTTTCTTTTTTTTTTCCTACAAACGACGCTAATTGTTGATGGTGGGATTTAATATATAATAGAAAAAAAAAACAATTAAAGAGAGAATATTGTGGATAGAGAACCGTGCATAATTTTATTAGAGAGAATATATGGAGAGTGTTCAACCCTTGTTACAAAAATGAATGCTAGCATTTATAGGGGTAAGATCTTTGTCTTATAATAGAAGTAGCTGGAGTTGTGGCACGAATGTGCCCATTTCCTTGTTCAAATCCAATGTTAAATAAGGATAAATCATTTACAATTAAATGTCATATCTTCTCTCTTTTCAGCAGATTTTGTCTTTGTTCGCGTACCTCGTGTCGTTCGATCTGATCTATAGTCTCTTTTAAATCACCTTCCAGACGATGGGGTACCGTGTTCAAGGAGTGATGCGAGTATTGGGTTGGGTCAATTGCCTCCGCTTCGGGTGATACGACTGCCCTACCGAGTCAACTCGGGCTACACTTGATGCTAGGTAGATTCCACCGCCTATGGTTGATGGGTCGAGCCACTAGGGCGTTCGGTGGGATGTCGTTCGATAACACAGTGGGCCTAGAATGAGCTTATTCATTCTGGGGCACAACATAAATAATAATAAGTTTGATCTTTGTTAGTAGAATTTATTATAGATTTTTTAAAAGTGTAAGCCATTAAGTTGTATTATAATATTTACAACATAAATTATTCAAGGAAAATATACAAATCTATCTCAAATTTTGAAAGAGTTCCCAATTTTATCCCAAACTTTTAAATATAACAATTTCAGACTTAAATTTTGAATGAGTTTCCATATTTATGTCAAACTTCTAAATATAATAATTTCGACTTAAACTTTGAATTTCTTCCTACCAGTCAATATTTAAATATAAAAAATCTTACGTAGACATAAACAATTACACGTCATACTAAAATAATGTAACATATTTTATTAGATAATGCACTGAAATTTTTAATTTTCAAATTAAATCAAGATAGTCCGAATTCAGATTTGATGGTTAGATTTTGACCTCATATAACTTAGGGGGATGCGTAACCATATAATGCATCCATATATAATTTAGATTTAAATTTTATTTTATTATTATTTAATTACAACAGGCGTGTATTGGTAATTAATAGATACATATTTTATTCTATCCATAATTGTTTCCTTAAATCTTTCATCCATGATTTGTAACCATAATCAAATGCATAAATTATTTTGAAATATTCATTTACATCTTTTCCTGCGACATCTCCTCTTTCCCTTCAACTGACACCCCTTCTCCTCTCTCCGACCGTCGTCATTCCCCTACCATCACTACAAAAAAAAATGGTCTATAATGGCGACGGAAATTGTCACTATAAGTATGAATTTTGTCACTATAGCATCTTAGTGACAATATTGTGTGTCATCGCTAGGTCGTGGCTACTGAATAGTGGCTAAAGGGTTTAGTGACGAACTACAATAGTTTTCACTATTGCTCTATTTTATTGTGACTCTAATTTTCATCACTAATTCACTATTAACTAGTTACAAACTATAATTGTCACTAAAATATTATGATATAGCCACACAAATGTGTTGTCACTAAATGAACATGTTTTAGCCACCACAATAATTATCACTAAATCTTTATAATATAGTAGCATAATTTGTCGTCACTAAAATATCATGATATAGTCACACAGATGTGTTGTCACTAAATAAACATGTTTTTTCCACAACACACTAATTATCACAAAAACTTCAAATTTAGTAACAAAATTTGTCGTCACTAAAACACCAAGCCGTTGTTGACCAGATCGTCTGAACCCACCTACACCGCACCTAATCGTCGGTCTGGCCACCATGAGCCGCAATGCCTGGAATCGCACTCAACCGTTGCATCGCACCTAGCCCACCAACATCAAGCCACAACTAACCACATGCACCACACCCAACCATTGAACCGCACCTAGCCTACCACCACCGAGCCGTAACCAACCATCGACCGAATCCATCGGTATTGTGCCACACCACAGCAATCAGGACCCACCGAGCCATCATCGCACCCACCACACCTGTGAATAATCTGGACCCTGCACATAATCATAGAAAAAATTAATATTTAGTGCTTCCAATAGGATTCGAACCATTTACTTCTTTATTCAATCCTTTATATCAATCCACTGCACCAAATGGTTAATTATTAATATTTTGGATAATTAATATATATAAGGTAATAGTGGTTATCTATCTAAACTTAATAAATTTATGGAATCTATTTCACATTGTTGGGAAATAATTCCTATAATCTCCCTTAGGATCAAATTGTAAAAGGTTTTGTTGGATCAAACCTTACCATAGTGGTCGATCAAATGCTGAAATATAGCATAGTCTAGCATACTCTGTAATGTCCTGTATAGGTTATAAATTGAGTTGTAATAGATTAGTCTGCTAGAGGATTTTCTAGCAGATATTGAAGGACGACGTTTGCTAGACGTAGTGATTGCAGTATTTTTATCAAGTAAAAATTATCGAACACGAAGACTCAATTCGCCCGTTATTCAAGTAAAAGTATGATTTTGAAACCTAATATCTAGATGTGATAAAATACTTTGAATAGCAAATTCCAACTATCTAACATGCGATTATCGATTAAAACAATTAAATAAACTTCAATTCGATTAAGTAAATTCCAAAGGAGAATGGTTGAGGAATATAGGATGGATTGGGAGTAGATTATTAATATGTTTGGACTTGTCACTCTCACGAACCAATTTCAATAGATAGAATGGGTCGGTTCATCAAATTCTAGTTACAACCCTTAGTACCGGTGCAATAACCGTTGACTAATTGAAATCTCAACCTAAGTCTAGGTATATTAATCTCAATTAACTCCCAAAAGCACACAAACTCATTGACCTAGATACCGATTCACTTATCTTCTAAGTGAAATAATACCTAATTATGATTGCAATCCCCTCTAATGCACAAACCTATCAAGTTAATTCATTGAGGCATACTTTCCAACACATGGTGATCAATCATGAAAGGAACACAAATTGAATCCACAATAATAATCAAAACCTTGAAAAACTTCAATAATCCAAATCCAAACAATATTCAAATCATCCCAATCCCATCCAAATCCTCAACAATGAGTTTAGCTACTCATAATTCTAATGGGATTCGTCAAAACCATAAAGTAGAACATAGAAGAGAAAGTAGAATAAAGAAGCTTAGGAATTAATGATGAATCTTCAATCTCGCTTTGAATCCTTCCTTCCACCTTCAATTTCCAGCTTTCTGGAAGTGAAAATCGCCTCTGATTGTGCCTTAGTCTCTCTAGGGTTTTCAAAAGTCGAACCCTTCAAATGTGGAATTCTTTGGCCTTTTATAGGTGTGAAACCCGCAGCTTCAGTTATTCCATCCCGAGCGGGATCCTCCTTTGAAAAGCTCCATCCCGAGCGGGAGGAGAAAAATTATTCGCCAAGAAAACCCGATCGATCACGAGCGGGACGATACGGTCCCGAGCGGGATCTGCTACGACTTCTCGCACCCTCTCTCGAATTCACGCCTATATGATGTATCCTGAACGCACTTGAGCCTCCCGAGCATGGGTACCGAGCGGGACCAAGCCATCCCGAACGGGACCGGCTTCGACTTCTCGGCAATTTCCTTTTTTCTTGTCCCGAACGGGAGGTGTGTGTCCCTAACGGGATGTGCTTCGCCCTTGGCCTCAATTTAGCTCCGAAATTCGCATTTTTTCACCTTTTTCATCTCCTGCACACACAAAACAACTCCAAAACACCAAGTGAAGGAAAACCAAGAAAAGAAGAGATATGTGTGTGATTTGTGTACCAAATTCTCACCAATTCATTCAATTCACATCCCAAAAATCATGCAAATTACACACATATCAAACCCCCCAAACTTAAACCTTTGATTGTCCTCAATCAAGAAAACAAAAACTAGATTTTCATTCGCTTGGTGCAATGCTTCATAGCTCACCACTATCTATCGATGCATACTTCAATCTCACAAATTTTTCATTATCCACCATGTTTGGATTAATGCAAAGAACTCAACCTTACCGGCATGTGATTATATAAGGAGTAACACTCACACTCAACTGTATCAGGTTAATTTTCTCTCTTTCACTCAAACACAAGCGCACAAGTTTCATTCATATTGTTCATCTCAGCCACAATCATTCACATCGACACATCGTTCTAGAATCAAATAGGGCTTTTATCGGGTTGTAACGTGGCTGACTAATAGGTAGGGTGTTTTAGGCAAAAGTGACTCATTCATTCAATCCCCCTTCTCAACATTCAACCAATCAACCCCTCTATATCAAAGTGCCTACTCTTAATAACCCGACAAGTCCTCATCTTTTCATCACTTCTAATGCATTTAACTTGTCATCTACTTTTCATTGAACGGCACTCCACGTTCATCCTTTCTATCTTTCATTTTCTTTCTTTTCTTTTTCTCTTTTCGTTATTTTACTTTCTTTCTTTTATTTTTTTTTTCTTTTCCTCATTTCCCTTTCATTCACAACACCATTCACTCTTCACCTTACATACAACACACTCACTTCTTCTTATCTCATCTTCTCCAAACCCACAGTTTGTTCCTAACCACAACATGAAAGAATTCAAGGCTCAAAGTGGCTTCGAAACAATGGCTAGGATAATCATATTTCCACCTTATTCTCCAACAATATCAAAGGTAGGTACTAAGAAGGAATGGCCTAAAATCATTTTCTAGTTCAATGTACATGTTAAACTAAGTGGCATCGACAGACTCTACTCATTCCACTTGTGCCTCGCCTCTCTCAAACAATCAAAAATGAGATAGAATGTACTCATCAGGCTCAAAATCTCACAAGTTAAAAGTTTCGAGTTCTAAGCATTAATATAACACGACATCAATTGCCAAATTTGTTCAACTTAAAGCATGCATCAATTTCAAGTTATTCTGCCCTATCATAAGCTCAAACGATTCAATCGAGTTATGCTTCATCATCAGCCCAATCTCAAGTCAAGTTATCACAATTAAGAACCTTTCCCCACAACACATTTCAATTTCAAGCACATTGTGAGAGTTAGATCAGAAAATATGTACCCTTTTTTTAAGAAATTACCAAGTGCGAACATTCCTTAACAATTTCAGCATGGTTTCGCTTGAATTTCGTTCAGCACACCTGTAATCATCAACACACACAAAACATATCCAGTAGTTCCAAAATGTAATAATCTCATCAGACAAGATTAATTATCATTACAACCCCATCGAACTACACAATCCACCGAACCTAATCAATACTACAAAAGCAAGTAAACAGTTCGAAAATATGTAAAATAGTTCAAAAGCAGTACAATAGTTCAACAATCATACAACCAACATAACCAGTAGATAAGGATAGGAGGGAAAAACCGGCGTCCGTCCGTCCAACCCCCCAAACTTAGTTTGAAGAAACTAAGTTTGAAAAGACAGAAAGGGCGGCAGTTACTGCTGGGCACCTCCGGAAGCATCAGGGTTGCGCCGGCGCCTCTGGTAGTATGATGGGAACTGGTAAATCAAGTCGTGGAGCTCCGTCTCAACACCAGACAGTCTGGTGTTCACTCCCGTGAACTGTTGCTCCATCCAAGTCCTCTGAGCCGCCAAGTCAGACCTCAACCCCGTCATCTCCGTGCTCAGCCCGGTCATCCTCAAGTCCAATCCGGCCATCGAAGAGGCCATGCCCTGCATGGTCTGGAGCATCTCCTGCTGCCATGGGTGACACCCTCCAGCTGAGGACGTCCCAGCCCCCGTGTCCAGCTGTGGCTCCTCCTCATCTGCGGACTCATCCTCATTCTCCTCTCGGGCAGGAATCGTGGTCGCGAAGCTCCCATAGGTCCCATCCCGGCCTTTTCGAAGCCACAGGGCTCTGTGCTCTGGCGAGTCTAGCAACATGTTTGCCTCGGAATCTGGCGCAGTCAAGGTGGTAGTAGCAGTATTGAGCAACCTTAGCCAGGCGTCGCCCACCACCTTATACAGAATGGTATTCGGCGGAATGATGGATATGTGCCGCGCCGATGTGAGCACTGGGAGGTCCACCACAGACGGTGGCACCTCTGTCCCTCTCCTCGGGATCCGGAAGTGGTCGAGGATCGGCGTGATCAGGCCCCCACCATAGATGTTAGGGCGTGTGGGGGGTCGACTCCAGTTGTCCATGGCCACAGCAGCCATGGAGAAGGGTGCGCCCGCCAGCAGAAAGTAGAGCAGGAAGAACTCCGAAATGATGACGTTATTGCTCTCGTGGCGGCCGGCGACAGAGGTGGCTACACTCTTGTGTATGTAGCGCAGAATCGGGTTCCTGATAAGAGGGCCCTTCACCAACTTCATCCGTATAGTTCCCAAGACGGTCTCTCCAGAGATCAGTCGTAAAGAATCATTATAGCAAAATTAACGACGCACCATTCACATGAATACATTCTAAATTCAACTATGTAAATCAAGCCATATATTGCAAGTGACATCAATAATCCCCAATTCACAAAAAATTGTATCATGAATCACATTCAAGATCAAGGAACATGCCAAAAATCGCAAAAAAAATAGGCCAAAATTCGCACCCATGCTTTGGGACATTCTAACAAACACCTACCGTGCATAACTTCAAAACCCCTAGGGTGGAACTTCAAATACCAATAATTCCCCAATTTAATCAGCAATATGTCAACAATGGAACAAAAACATGTAACAAAGATGAAATAAACATGCAATAGGGGTAGAAATTACCTTATGTTGCCGGAAATCGAAAGGAAGAATGAAAAAGTGGAGGTTACCGTTCGCAAGGAGAGAAAAAGAGGTGAGGAGGTCTGATTCCGCGCGGCTCGACTATTTAAATTGCGCGAAGGGTCCCGAACGGGACAGCCCTATCCCGTTCGGGACGACTCGACCGGCTCGGTTCTCTGCTTATTTTAGACCGGTCCCGAACGGAACCAAATGATCCCGCTCGGGATTCCTCATGGTAATGTGCCCAAAATTTCAAAAATCCATCCCGAGCCTCTCCCGCTCGGGTTACGTCAAAATCTGCCCCAGGTTACGCATCCCGAACGGGACGTGGTGATCCCGCTCGGAATGTTGTTCGGCCATCCTTAATTGTTTGAATTTTGTTCGTCCCGAACGAGACAACGTTGTCCCGCACGGAATTTAGCACGGCCTAACGCATAGTTTTTCTCAAAAATGAAGTATTTTCCTCCTGCCACACTCCAAACAACTTCCAACTATCATTAGTAACTTAGAGTTCCCCCAAACATGATACAATGCAAAATGAAATGAGAGCAAACGCATGCTAATCTAGTAACAAAACAAGATAAGTGAATCGAACTTGGGTTGCCTCCCAAGAAGCGCTGCGTTTAACGTCGGGAGCTCGACGAACTTACCCACTTACCATCACGCAAGTGAGATCTCATTCACAGTCCGTGGTGGCTCGGAAGTGTGAAATCTTTTGACCTGGTGCCCATTTACCTTGAAGAGGTGGCCATCTTCAGTTTCCAAGTTCAGAGTCCCGTTCTCGAATACTTCGTGCACCTTGTATGGTCCTGTCCAATGAGAGCGGAACTTACCCGGAAATAATTTTAAACGAGAATTAAAATAAAGAACAAGGTCACCTTTGTAGAAGTTCTTTACTCGAATCTGACGGTCATGGAACCGTTTTGCTCTCTCCTTGCACAACTTCGTGCTCTCATAAGCCTCATGTCTCCATTCCTTGAGCTCGTTCAGCTTCTGTATCCTCTCCCCTTGAGCTTTCAGGAAATCAAGATGCAAAGTCTTAATTGCCCAGAACGCCTTATGCTCGACCTCAACTGGAAGGTGGCAAGACTTGCTGTAGACCAGTGGGTATGGAGACATGCCGATTGGTGTCTTGAAAGCTATCCGGTAGGCCCAAAGGGCGTCATCTAATCTCTTACTCCAGTCCTTCCGGTTGACCATCGTCTTCTCCAGCACTTGCTTGATCTCTCTATTAGCCAATTCAGCTTGTCCATTGGCTTGCGGATGATATGCAGTTGTCACTCTTTGTCGCACCCCGTATCTTGCCAGCAGTTTGTCCATGAGCTTGTTGCAGAAGTGACTGCCCCCATCGCTCACCAAGGCCCTGGGAATGCCGAATCGAGCAACTAATGCCTGCAAAAACTTAAGCACAACTTGCGAGTCATTAGTAACTGTGGGTATGGCCTCAACCCATCGAGACACATAGTCCACAACAAGGAGAATATATTTGAACCCGAATGAAGATGGAAAAGGACCCATAAAGTCTATGCCCCACACGTTGAATATATCGACTCCAATAAAGATTTTCTGTGGCATCTCATCCCTCCGAGTTATACTCCCCATTTTCTGACATCTCTCACAAGCTCTCACCATAGAAATACAATCCTTAAAAATTGAAGGCCAGTAAAAACCATAAGAGAGTACCTTCCGAGCTGTTCGGTTCGCACCGAAATGACCTCCGCTTACCGAATGGTGGCATTCCTCCATGATCTTCCTCCAATCGCTTTGATGGACACACCTGCGAAACAGGTACGGTTCTTCCCAGTAGTAGTATTTTGCCTCCTTTAGAAACTTCTTCCTCTGATAGGGCTCTGCATCAGGAGGTAGGATACCTGCAACCAAAAAATTGCAAAAATCCGCATACCACGGAACAGTAGAAGTAGTCACAGTCATAATCATCTCATCTGGAAAATCCTCCTTAATCAAACTAGCCTGATTGTCACCCTCGACCGGATTCTCTAACCTAGATAGATGGTCTGCAATCACATTTTCACAACCCTTTTTATCCCGAATTTCCATATCAAATTCTTGTAAAAGCAAAATCCATCTCAGCAGCCTAGGTTTCGAGTCAGTCTTAGCAAACAGATATCTAATCGCAGCATGATCAGTATAGACAATAGACTTTGCTCCAATCAAATAAGGGCGAAATTTATCATAAGCATAGACAACCGCAAGCAACTCTTTCTCAGTCACAGTATAATTAATTTGAGCAGGATTTAATGTTTTGCTAGCATAGGCAATAACTCTAAAGATCTTATCTCTAACCTGGCCTAGAGCTACCCCCACAGCAGAGTCACTAGCATCACACATCAGAATAAAATCCTCCTCCCAGTCAGGAGTCACTAACACAGGAGCCGACACTAACGCTCTCTTCAATCTCTCAAAGGCCTTCACACACTCCTCACTGAAATCAAAGGCAATGTCTTTTTCTAATAAACTACACAAAGGCTTAGTTATCTTAGAAAAGTCTTGAATAAACCTCCTATAAAAGCCAGCGTGTCCTAAAAAACTCCTAACTCCTTTCACTGTCTTAGGTAAGGGAAGCTGTTCAATAGCTACAATCTTAGCCTTATCAACCTCTATTCCCCTACTTGACACCTTATGTCCTAACACTATGCCTTCTCTAACCATAAAGTGACATTTTCCCAGTTTAGCACTAAGTTAGTTTCCTCACACCTTTGCAAAACAATTTTCAGATTAACCAAACAATCATCAAAAGACAAGCCAAAAACAGAAAAATCGTCCATAAATACCTCCATAACATTTTCAATTAAACTATGAAATATGGACATCATACACCTTTGAAAAGTGGCTGGCGCATTGCACAGCCCAAAGGGCATTCTTCTGTATGCGAAAATCCCGTAGGGGCAAGTAAAGGCTGTCTTGTGTTGGTCTTCAGGAGCCACCATGATCTGATTATATCCAGAGTATCCGTCCAAGAAGCAGTAATGCGATTTTCCTGCAAGACAGTCAAGCATTTGGTCAATAAAAGGTAAGGGAAAGTGATCCTTACGAGTTGCATTATTTAAGGCCCTGTAATCAATGCAGAAACGCCATCCAGTGGTTGGTCTCTCGATCACTTCTTCTCCTCCAGGCTTGATGACTTTCTCGAAACCTCCTTTCTTCGGAACCATGTGAGTTGGGCTGACCCACTCGCTGTCACTCGGAGCATAAATGATGTTGTTGTCCAACAATTTCAGCACCTCCTTCTTCACAACCTCTTGCATCTTCGGGTTCAGTCTTCTCTGAGGTTGTCTTTTTGGCTTGCTTCCTTCCTCCAAAATGATCTTATGCATCACAATAGAAGGGCTGATCCCCCTTATGTCGGAAAACTGCCACCCTATCGCGGTTCTGTGCATCCTCAGAACTCTCTTCAGCTGTTCAACTTCTGTTTCAGACAGTGCTGAATTCACGATCACTGGATACGTGTCCTTCTCTCCCAGGAAAACATATCTTAAGGTGTCTGGAAATTCTTTGAGCTCCACCGCAGGGGCTTCGTTTTTTTTCTATTCCTTCTTCAGCTTCGCTTCCAATTCCTCTTCCTTGGTCCTCAACTCCAGAAATTTCACATCTTGCTTAGGCCTTACCTCCGGTGCCTTCTCCAATGCGTTCACCATCTCTAACAACTCATCACAAACACCATACAACTCATCAAAGTCAAAGTTAGAGTGCAAAGAATCATGAATAACTTCCTCTAAAGCATCTTTCTTATCAGAATCAAAAGAGTAGGGAAGAGATACTACCTCAACACTGGTGCACTCATCATACCTGTCCTCGTGCTTCTTCATCGCATCGAAAATCGAGAATGTCACCCTCTGGTCATTGAACCGAAAAGTCAGCTCTCCATCTCTCACATCGATCAAGGCTCCTCCGGTCCGTAGGAATGGTCTCCCGAGAATTAAGGGCACATTCTTGTCTTCCTCCATATCCAGCACAACAAAGTCTGCTGGAAAGATGAACTCCTTGACTTGCACCAGGACATCTTCCACTATCCCCTTTGGCTGTGAAAGAGAACGATCAGCCATTTGGAGAGTAATAGTGGTTGGTTTTATCTCTCCGATTTGCAATCTGTTGAAGATCGTCAGTGGCATCAGATTAATGCTCGCGCCAGAGTCACATAAGGCATGACCAATCTCTAGCCCACCAATAACACAGGGGATAGTAAAGCTCCCCGGATCTTGCCTCTTAATAGGCATCTTTCTCTAAATCACTGCACTGCACTCCTCAAATAATTTCACAGTCTCGAATTCCCCAAATCTTTTCCGCTGGGTCACTGATTCCTTCAGGAATTTAGCATATCCTGGAATATCCTGCAGCACTTCTAGAAGTGGCAGATTTATCTGCACTTTCTTCAAATGTTCAAGGAACCTTGCGAACTGCTTACTCATCTTGTTCTTTGCCAATCTTTGAGGAAAGGGTATGTTGCTACCCTTGACAATTTCTCCAGAAGTGCTCCCCTTTTGTGTTTTGACTAGCTGGGGGGTCACTTCAGGTTCAACGTCCTCCTCTTCAGGACCCTTATCTTGGTGCTCCTGTCCATTATCACCCCCTGTGGGGTTACTGGGCCCATCATATGCTTTACCACTTTGGGTGGTAATAGCGCTGCAGTTCTTCTTTGGATTGGTCTCAGTATCGCTGGGAAATTGCCCCTGCTTATGACTACCGCTCACATGCTTAGCGATAGTAGAGATCTGGTTCTGCATCTCTGTCATCAAACTCTCATACTTTTCGAATCTCTTTTCCAGTTCTTCTTCTCTAGCACTGGGTCCTCTTCTCTCTTGCTGCCCATATTGTCTCCTCGAGTTGTCGCCCCCATTTCCTTGATTCGATCCTTCACCTCTCTGCTCAAATCCGGGAGGTGGATTCATAGCACTGTTCTGATTCCCATAAGACTGGTTCTGAGGGTACCGAGGGTTGGGATGATACTGAGGATTATCATTATGATAGTACGGCCTTCGGTAGTTCCCATAATTTCCTCTGCCAATAAAGTTCACGTCATCAACTGGTTGGGCTTCCACTTGTGCCATTTCACTATACTGATTCAGAATATGAGTTCCTCCCCTTGCGAAACTCCCCATTTGCTGCTGCTGCTGTTGAGTTCTATCCAAAAGAAGTAGATCCATCTTTGTTTCCATCAAGGCCATTTTTTCTTTCATCTCCTCCTGATCCTTTAAATCAGCGACACTCTTCACAAGTTTGTATTCCCTTCTTTCCTTCGGCCATTTGTAACTGTTCTCAGCCAGCTTTTCTATGGCCTCCTGGGCCTCATCTTCCTCCAGATCGAGAAAGTCTCCTCCAGCAATATTGTCTAGCCGCAACTGTGTCTCGTTTTCTACCCCGGCATAAAATTTGCAGATAATCTGTGCATTAGACATCCCATGTTTCGAACATCTCCTTATAAGCTCGCGGAATCTATCCCATGCCATGTAGAGTGGCTCATCATATTGTTGGCTGAATGCCTGAATTTCTGCTTTCCTCTTAAGTGTCAGGCCCAGCGGAAAGTACTTCAGCAAAAACTTCTCTTTCAGATCTTCCCATGTGCGTACCTCCGCTTTATTCAGTCCTATCAACCAATCCTTGGCCTCGTCCGTCAGGGAGAAGGAAAATAGATACATTCCGATCTGTTCCTGAGGGACTTGGTTGATCTTTATCATGTCTGCTACCTCCAGAAACTTTGTGATATGACTATTCGGATCTTCACCAGGTTTCCCCCCGAACTGATTCCTTTGGACCATTTGAGCGAGCTGTGGTTTGATCTCGAAGTGAGTGGCGTCCGTCCGCACATTGAATCCCTCAGTAGATTCTCCTCTCTGTGGTCGGAACAGATTATTGAGAGGATTTCTCCTCTCCTCTCTTCGCTCGCGTCCTCCCTGATTGGTGACTTGGTTCCGGACTTCTTCTAGTTGCCTCTGTAGATCCTCAATCAACTGTCTGTCATTCCTTGGAATATCGTCCCCCATGTCTTCTTTCACGGCTACCTGTGCTGCCTGCTCTTGTATTTGCTTTGCCTTAGCTCTTGTAATCATGCACAACCTGCACCCACAAGAGAAAGAAAGGGGCGGATGGAAAGATCACGACTTTTAAAGCCAGGCTGGTGGCACAGGGTTATAGTCAGAAAGAAGGCATTGACTATGTCGAAACCTTTTCACCCGTAGCCATGCTCAAATCCGCCCGGATACTCCTAGCCACAGCTGCGCATATGGACCTCAAGATCTGGCAGATGGATGTCAAAACTGCTTTTCTAAAGGGTTACCTTGAAGAAGGTAGGGACATCTATATGCAGCAACCCGAGGATTACATAAGCAAGGGCAAAGAACATCTTTCTGGAAGCTTAGGAAGTCCTTGTATGGACTTAAGCAAGCTTCAAGGTCGTGGAACTTATGTTTCAACGATGTGATTAAATCCTATGGATTTGCGCAGTTGGAAAACAAAAGTTGTGTTTACCGACTTTGTGTCAGTGGGAGCGTGGTCTTCCAAGTACTTTACGTTGATGACATACTCCTATATGGAAATAACGAGGGAGTGATGTCTGAAATCAAAGCTTGGTTATCCGTACAGTTCCAAATGAAGGATCTGGGAGAAGCTGGCTACATTCTTGGGATTAACGTCTTACGAGATCGTAAGAGAAGAATGTTGAGCTTATCCCAGACATCCAATATGGATACTGTGATTGCCAGGTTCAACATGCAACTCGTCAAGAAAGGCTTGCTACCTTTCAGACATGGCGTTCATCTTTCTAGTGGGCAGTGTGCTCAGACATAGTGGGAGAAAGATGAGATGAGTCTTGTACCATATGCTTCGGCTGTGGGTAGCCTCATGTATGCGATGTTGTGTACCAGGCCAGATATCTGTTATGCTGTTGGCATGGTAGCAAGATATCAGTCTAACCCTGGACAGGCGCACTGGATTGCTGTAAAGCACATCCTTGCGTATTTGAAGAGAACTAGGAATTACTGCTTAGTTTATCAAAGTGAGGATTTGTACCCTGTGGGTTATACGGACTCGAATTTCCAAGGAGACCAGGATGAGAAGAAATCGACCTCAGGATATGTGTTTAACCTGGGAGGTGGAGCTGTATCTTGGAGGAGCTCAAAGCAGAAATGCATTGCTGACTCCACCATGGAGGCGGAATATGTCGCCGCCTCCGACGCCTCGAAAGAGGGGGTATGGCTCAGGAACTACCTTTTAGAGTTGAGCATGATCCCAAGTTTGCCAAAGAGCATCACAATTTATTGTGATAACTCTGGTGCAGTGGCAAACTCAAAGGAACCGCGGTCTCACAGGGCAAGCAAACACATAGAGAGAAAGTACCATATCATACGAGAAATCGTATCGAGGGGCGATGTGTTGATTAAGAAGATTGACACTGCTGACAATCTTGTTGATCCATTTACAAAGAGCTTGTCGCAGAAAGTTTACGAAATACATATTCGTGAGCTGGGTCTGAGGTGGATGCCGAACACTGATAGTGGTTAAAGAGACAACAGACTAGATAGACGGACTGTATACTCTGTAATAGCTTAGTTATGCTTTGAGTATAAGTGGGAGATTGATGGGTTTTGTATACTGAGAGCATTTATTATAATGAGTATACAACGGTTTAATTCTCCTATCTGTTAACAATCTTACATGTATGAACAATGGTATCCTCTTGTCTTATCGATAGGGACGATCATACGGCGTGTTGTAGATCGCAGAAGACATTATGATCACTTGACCTAGTGAGACATAAACTTGATCACAGCCGAGACAACGTATAAGGATACGTCTGTCTGGATGGCTGCGGCATTGTCGGAATAAGTAGTCTGTCTTGGCTACTTGACATGCTGGTTCGCAGAGGTGGCGTATTGATGGACCGCAGTGAGATGTATTCGTCTGTCTGACATCTGCGAATAC
>JAPKLW010006927.1:4794-16188 GCA_026898455.1 Plectranthus barbatus
TCTTCTTGCTCTGCTTCTGGCTCATCAGACTGGCCATCAGCACCTTCTTCTCCCTCTGTGTCTACATTGTCTTGTTCTGCCTCTGGCTCATCAGACTGGCCATCAGCACTTTCTTTGTCCTCAGACTCCGTGGCCTCTTGCTCGTCAACAACGGTTTCCTTCGCGGGACCCTTTACCATTTCACGGTTCAGCTTGGATGTGGCTGCATCAACCAAATCCATTAGATTTCCTTGCTTGGACTTGGTACCCACAGTCTTAGGCTTTTTGGTTGGCTCATCAGGAATTTCTACTGGGTTCTCTGCACTGGTGGGTGGTAACTTCGCGTTCCTCTGGGCCATAATTGAGACAGCAGCCCTGCTTGACCTCCTCAATGGTTGAGTAGGCTCCGGCTTCCTTGCCTTCTTAGTTGTCTTGGGTTTTGATGGGGCTGGGCTCGCCTTTTCAGGGGTTGCCACAGGGGATTCAATTTCCATCCCTGATCTCTTCTTCCCACTTTGATTCGTTCTCATATTCAACTCTACAAAACGCAAATATCAGAACCAATTTCCCAAGAACAACTCAAAATCTCTTTTTCAAATCAACATGTTCACCCCCCCCCCCCCCCCCAAACTTTGAGTTCACTCAAAGTTCCATGCAGTAAATTAAACTCCAGTTTAAAGTTTTCAAAGTTATCGCGAGCCCTAACAAAAATCTGTCAGAAATACTTGTCAGAACTACTGCATGCTACTCGCAATGATCACAGAACTAAAACTAGTTATGACATTTCTTTAATCAAATCCATGGGTTCAAAAATCATGCGGACAAAGATTAAAAATCTAAGGCACAGACAGCAGTTCACCGAAAGTTTCAAGAACACAGACATACCAGCCATTCTTCGTTGTAGACTCAAACAAGAACACAGAAATCCAAAGTAGAGACAAAGTCTTAACACCCACAGGCAAGAGAGTAAAGTGAACAAGAAATTGGTACCTTTTGTTTGACACAGGCGACTTGATTTATGCACAAAGTTTTCCCGATTTCCTCTGCCAAATTTGCTAAAGTCGGAGTGTTTTTGAAGTTTTGCAAAAATATGTACAATATATAAATAACCCCACTTTCAGCAAAATTAAACTTTCAGAAATAAGGAAACCCTTCGACTTCCCTTGATTAGACACACCCTTTCCTCTCAGTTCAAAAAGGTAACTTCCCTAAACCGTCATTCCTAGGGATAACTGCACTCTCTCTCCTCAACGGCTATGTGGTTCATCCCTATCCACAAATTTCCAAAAGTACTATTTCTTTCTCTTTTTTTTTACGAATTGAATTTATAGACTAAATTTTAAACTCTTATCATACCAACTAAAGTGCGAAGTCTTCTGCATGACAAATAAAAAAAAAAACTAAGAAGAACTCAATACTCATGCTACTTACAGGCTGAAGCATTTAACCATTTCTAAAATTTATTCTCAGCAAAATTAAATTTAACTAGACAGAAAATAAATGCAGAATTAAAATATCCTAAGCCATCATCACATGCTTCATCTAGTACTCATGATGGCTTAGGCTACCTCACATTAAGGTTCATCCAGCTTGGATGAATCCTTCGACTTGCTCCATCATCCCTCATGATATTGTTTGACCCTCTGTCCATTGACTTTAAACATATCTCCTGTGCCTTCATCTTTCAGCTTCTACAGCTCCATGAGGGTAAATTTTTACCAAAGTGAAAGGTCCTGACCACCTGGACTTTAGTTTACCAGGAAACAACCTCAATCTAGCATTGAAAAGTAAAACCTGTTGCCCTTCTTCCAAGTGTCTATTTATAATTTTGCTGTCATGCCACCTCTTCACTTTTTCCTTGTATATCTTTGCATTTTCATAGCTCTGAATCCTCAATTCTTCCAATTCATTGAGCTGCAGCATCCTCTTTTCCCCACTTGACTTAGGATCAAGATTCAGTTTCCTAGTGGCCCAAAATGCCTTATGCTCCATTTCCAGGGGCAAATGACAAGCTTTTCCAAAGACAATCCTATAAGGAGACATCCCTAGAGGTGTTTTATAGGCTGTCCTGTAAGCCCACAATGAATCATCCAGATGTCTAGACCAGTCCCTCCTTGTGGTATTCACCACCTTTTCCAAGACACTCTTCACCTCTCTGTTTGACAATTCAGCCAATCCATTAGTCTGTGGAAGATAAGCAGTTGAGACCTTGTGATTGATGGTGTACTTGGTAAGAAGAGCAGCCAGACTCTTATTAATGAAATGAGTCCCTTCATCACTTATGATTGCCCTTGGAGTTCCAAATCGTGTGAAAATGTTTTTGTGCAGAAATTTGATCACAGTAGCGGCATCATTGTGAGCACAAGCACAAGCTTCTACCCAACGAGAAACATAATCAACTGCTAATAGAATATACTCATTTCCAAAAGAAGGTGGAAATGGCCCCATGAAGTCCATACCCCATACATCAAAAAGTTCCACTTCAACAATGTTGTTCAGAGGCATAGCATTCTTTGCTGGCAGATTTCCTACCCTTTGGCATCTATCACAGTTCTTTACAAACTCAAAAGCATCTTTGAAAATTCCTGGCCAGTAGAATCCTGATTGTAGTACTTTAGCAGCTGTCCTTTGTCCCTCAAAATGCCCTCCATATGCTGAAGCATGGCATTCATTCAGAATGTCTGAAATTTTATAATTTGGGACATACCTTCTAAAAATCTGATCAGGGCCTAACCTGTATAAGGTTGGGTCATCCCAGTAATAGTACTTGGAATCATGCAAGAATCTCTTCAGCTGCTGTCCATGCAAACCATATGGTTTTCGGCCTGTAGCAAGATAATTTGCAATGTCTGCAAACCAGGGTGCATCTTCTTCTTGGCATGCCAAGAGTTGCTCATCTGGAAAAGCATCATTAATTTGCACTGTGTCATCCACTCCAAATAGATTATCCAGCCTTGAAAGGTGATCAGCAACTTGGTTCTCTGTTCCTTTTCTATCTCTGATCTCCAAATCAAATTCTTGCAGGAGAAGTATCCATCTGATGAGCCTCAGCTTTGCATCTTTCTTTGCCATTAAGTATTTGATTGCTGAGTGATCTGTAAATACCACAACCTTGGCTCCCACCAGATAGGATCTGAACTTGTCAAAAGCAAATACTACAGACAACAGCTCTTTTTCTGTAGTGGTGTAATTCTTCTGTGCACCATCCATGGTTTTGCTAGCATAGTAGATAGACCGGAAGACTTTATCCTTTCTCTGTCCCAATACTGCCCCAACTGCATAATTGCTTGCATCACACATTAATTCAAAGGGTTCATCCCAGTTCGGTGGTTGCATTACAGGGGCTGTAACAAGTGCAGCTTTCAGTTTCTCAAATGCCCTCATGCAGTCACTGTTAAAATCAAACTTTCTATCTTGTTCCAACAACTCAGATAATGGCTTGGCAATCTTAGAAAAGTCCTTAATGAACCTCCTGTAAAAGCCTGCATGACCTAAAAAACTTCTAACTGCCTTCACTGACCCTGGAATTGGCATTCTGTCTATCACTTCGATTTTTGCAGGGTCAACTTCAATGCCTTTGTTTGAAATCTTGTGCCCTAGTACTACCCCTTGTTGTACCATGAAACAGCATTTCTCCCAGTTTAGGACCAAGTGTGACTTCTCACAGAGCTGCAACACTCTTTCAAGATTTCCGAGACATGTATTAAAATCCTTCCCAAAGACTGAGAAGTCATCCATAAACACTTCTAACCCATTCTCAATCATTTCAGAAAATATGGAGATCATGCAACGCTGAAAGGTTGCTGGAGCATTGCAAAGACCGAATGGCATTCTCCTAAATGCAAAAGTCCCAAAAGGACAAGTGAAGGTAGTTAAACTTTGATGCTCTGGAGCTATGGCGATCTGATGATACCCAGAATACCCATCCAAGAAGCAATAGTATTCCTGACCAGCCAATCTGTCCAGCATTTGATCTACAAAAGGTAGTGGAAAATGATCCTTTCTGGTGGCATCATTCAACTTCCTATAATCTATGCAGATCCTCCACCCAGAAACTGTTCTTGTAGCTATCATCTCATTCTTCTCATTCTGTACTACAGTGACTCCTCCTTTCTTAGGTACACATTGTACCGGACTTACCCATGAGCTGTCTGAAATAGGAAAAATGATCCCAGCATCCAGCCATTTGATGATTTCCTTTTTCACAACTTCCTTCATATTGGGATTGAGCCTTCTTTGTGGCTGCACCGAGTTCTTAATCCCATCTTCCAACAGAATCTTATGCGTACAGATTGTAGGACTTATTCCCTTAATATCTGATATCGTCCACCCAATTGTCTGTTTATGTTTCTTAAGCATGTGCATCAGCTTCTATTCATCCTCATCTTTCAAATTAGAGGCAATTATCACAGGTAAAGTGTCTGCTTCTCCCAGATACACATACTTTAAGTGATCTGGCAAAGGCTTAAGTATTAGTTCAGGAGGATCTTCGAGTGAGGACTTTGGTTCTTTCAGGTCTCTGTTCATAAGATCTAAGGATTCGAAATTAGCCTTGTACCCCCCAAACTTTGCACCATGCTCAACCCAGGCTACAGCATTTTCCTCTGTCATGTCTTCATTCTCATATTCATTCTGTTCCAGTCCTTCCACATGCTCTGCTATAACTGATTCCAAAATCCCAGTGGTAAAACAGTCTTCTGATTCATCTGGCAGCTTCATGGTATTATACAGGTTAAAAGTAGCCTGTTCTTCATGAACTCTCATAATCAGTTCCCCTTTTCCACATCAATCAATGTTCTCCCTGTAGCTAAGAAAGGTCTCCCCAGGATAATGGGTATTTCTCTATCAGCTTCATAGTCTAGAATGATAAAGTCTGCAGGGAAAATGAACTTATCCACTCTAACCAGTACATCCTCAATCTTCCCCTCTGGATGCACGGTTGATCTGTCTACAAGCTGCAGAGTGATGGTTGTTGGCCTTGCTCCTCCAATACCTAGCTTCTTAAAAATGGAAAGTGGCATTAAATTCACACTAGCTCCAAGATCACATAATGCTCTTCCTACATCTCTACCCCCAATTGAGCAGGGAATGGTAAAGCTTCCTGGATCTTTTAATTTTGCTGGAATCTGTCTCCTCAAAGGTCCACTAACTTCCTCAAACAGAGACACAGTCTCAAACTCCTTCAGCCTTTTCTTTTTAGTCAAAATGTCCTTAAGAAATTTCACATAAGTTGGCATTTGTTCCAGAGCTTCTACCAAAGGTACATTGATGTGAATTTGCTTAAGCATGTCCAAGAACTTTTTGAACTGCTCCTCTTCCTTATGCTTTTTGAATCTGACAGGATATGGTGGTTGAGGTAAACTGCGGTCATCTTCCACTGATTTCCTTTTGCTGTTCAGCACATTTCCTTCAGGGTAACCAACAGGTTTCTCTTGGTTCACCACATCCTCATTGATTACTGGGTAAGACTCTTTGACAGGCGCTTTTCCTTCCCTCTGGGTCTTAGTTCCAACTCGTTCCTCATTCTCAAATGACCCTTCCTTTTGTTGATGTGCTTCTGCAGGTATCTCATCAATCTGTTTCCCACTTCTCAGGGTTACCACTTTACACTGCTCATTTCCCCCTCTAGGGTTCTCTGTATTGCTAGGTAAACTCCCTTGTGGTCTGTTCCTGATATCATTAGCTAACTGCCCCATTTGTATCTCCAAGTTTCTTAGTGAGGAGGCTTGGCTCTGTATCAAAGCATCTTGACTTTTCAATCTCATCTCATTCTTAGCTATAAATTCCTTCATCATATCCTCCATGGATTTCTCAGGTTTCTGAGGTGGTGCTTCTAAACTTTGATGCTTACCACTCTGCTGCAGGTTGTTCTGCTGTTGGTTATACTGATTGTATCCACCTTTGTTGAAGTTATTATGCTGGTCCCGTGCTCCAGCATTTTGATTTCCTTGCCCAGACCATGAAAGATTAGGATGATTCCTCCACCCTGGATTATAAGTATTTGAATACGGGTTATTGTTTCCCTGGTACTGCTGAGGCCTGTTTCCCATGTAGCACACTGATGCTGGATTTGAAGGGCATTCCTCAAATTGATGTCCTTCCCCACAATAAATACAACTCAGGACCATTGCAGTTTCATTAGGCATTTGGGAAACCATAGCTTGATTGGTGTTTTTCTCTATATTCTTCATGGTTGCTCCCAAAGCTTCCATTTGTGCAGTAAGAACTTGAATAGGATCCACTTCCAGGACCCCTGCAACTTTTGAAGTAGTTACAGCTGCTGCTCTAGAAGTAGCCCACAGATAATTATTGGCAGCTATCTTGTCTAAGATTTCACAAGCTTCATTGTAAGTTTTATCTTAGAGAGCCCCCCCTGCAGTGGCATCGATCATCATCCTGGAGTTCCCAAGTAACCCATTGTAAAAAATCTCTATCTGCATACCATAAGGAATTCCATGATTTGGACACCTTCTCAGCAACTCTTTGTACTTTTCCCATGCTTCACTAACTGATTCATCACATTCCTGCTTGAAGGACATAATGGCATTTATGCACCTTGCATTCCTAGTAGGAGGAAAGTATTTCATCAGAAAAGTTTCAGCAAGCTCATTCCAAGTTGTAACAGACCCTGGTGTTAAATTTGTAAGCCAAGTTTTTGCACTATCCCTCAAAGAGAAGGGAAATAATCGCATCCTCAATGCCTCAGCTGTTACTCCTTGCAGCTTGAAATTATCACAGATTTCCAGAAATGATTTCAAGTGAAGGTGAGGATCTTCTGTAGCTAGCCCACTAAATTGCCCCAAGCTTTGTAACATCTGAAACATCACAGGCTTTAGCTCGAAGTGTTGTGTCTGCACTTCAGGTCTCACTACCCCAGATTCAAAATCAGTAAACCTTGGTGCCATAAGGGTTCTGATGATTCTATCCTTATCATCAATGTTCCTCTCTGGTTGTTCTTCAGCCATCTTTTTATCTTTCTGTTTTCTTCTGTTTCTTCGAAAAGTCCTCTCAATTTCTGGATCAAGTGGAAATAGTTCTCTTACAATCTTTCCACTCATAAACTACTGATCTCCCTGCATCATGAAAATGATTAGTTTCCACAATCAGATCAATCATATAATATAATACTCAAACAATTCAAAAGCATTCAGATTTAAATTTAATCTCTCCCCGGCAACGGCGCCAAAAACTTGTTGTGTGCTATAGTGTGACTACAAAACCAATGTGCAAGTATACACAATCCACAAGTAATATAGTCAAGTGAGACCAGATATCGAACCCAAGGGAGTGATTGTCTAAACCGTGCACTAAGAATTTTTTGTAATTTGAGATGTGTTGCTTATAACCTCTACTCAAAACATAAATAAGCATAAACTATGATTCCTATTAAAGCTATGATCAGTAGTATTTCCTCGTTCCACAAAATAAACATAAATAATATAAATGGATTCTCAAGTACTGGAAAACACACTCGGGTTGTGGAATACAATGCACCACTTCTATCCAATATGCTAGAGTTTATGTCTTGAAATTTTCTGAACCTTAGAACTTTTTCTAATTATGCCTAGCAAACTGTCGTTCTACTAGATCTACACCCTCTCACCAAGATTCATATGTCTATGCCTCTCTCAGTAATTTGATGATGATGGAATAAAGCTAAGTTCGATTAAGTTGTATTCTCTCATATTTCTACAAGATCAACACAATTATCTAAAATCCTCTCGGCCTATTTCACTTTTCAGTCTCCATAGGTGATAAGTTTCCACTCACTGTCGTGCTCAAGAAACAATTAAGAACAGAATTAAAGATAAGTTCAATCATGCGAAACTCAACTCTAACATATATTCAAGTGAATGATACTTTGTCCCACAACCCAAGTGTAAATGAAATTAGCTCATGCTCGGAAATAAAGGAAATAAGAACATAGGATCATTCATCATTTAGAAAATACAGATTGAAAATCAAACTATCGAACTATAAACGTGATCCTTTGTGCTCTGGTTGCTTTCTCTCCAAGCTCTCTCTATCCACCTCTGCTCTTCACTCGTGTCTCTCTGAAAATTCTTGTTATTCCTCCAAAAACTACCCAGCCTTAGTTTTGTAAAACTCTCATTTTTCATAGCCGTTGATCTTCTTCTCTTTCCCTTGATGCATTCCACGTGTGCAGATGTCATTGGTCCCTTTAGACAAGAGATCGGCTTCCTTTAGTGCCACCTGTCTTCTCAGCAGACAAGATCAAAAGGGACCTTTATCCTTGTCTTTGAGTGGTTCCGGAGAGAGAAAATCTTCCTTCTTATCATGCGTTTCCCAAGCTTGAGCATATTTTCAGTTAGCATGCGGCAGGGAAGCTCTAGCATCCAAAACCTGGTTAAAACTTCACCAAATGCTTGCAAAAATTTATTAAAGCTTGCATAATTTAAAATGCTATGACTTAATCATAAAGAAGCATAAACAAGCAAAAAGGATTTCAATTACTAAGCATCTTTATTCAAAACAACATCTAAAGTTCATGAAAAGAGATCAAAAGATAACTCTTTATGAGAGTTATCACTCTCCCAGTACGGTGTGGTTTGAGAATGAACCAGCGGAAGCTGGTGGGCATGTGATGACCCGGCACCGAAGTAAAGAGTGATCATCGGTGCATGAGAAGTACGGATAATGAGCGGCTCCCGTAAGATTTCCGATAGGTGTGCGGAGGGTGACATGAATGAATGGAGCCACATCAGAATGAGAGGGATTCTGGTTTTGCAAGAATGAAAGTGCTTAGAGGATTTGATCGTGCTACTCATACCAACATGGTGCATCATCTTTTTCGGCATCCATTCTAGGAAAACTCCAATGTTAAATGTGCTTGACCTGGGGTAGAACTAAGATGGGTGACCCCCTGGGAAGTTTCTGAGGGTGCGTGTGAGTGAGGACAAAGTATGTTGGGAAGGACTTTTGTTGGTCTGTGAGATCAGCCGTCAGACTGGAAGTTGGTCCATGACATTGGTGTAACGTGGCTGACCTCGGGTGAGCTCGTTCGGGCCCTGGGGTCGGGGCATTACAAATAACTTCTATATGTGTATTTGCCATAGCCCGATATTCTGACTCGCATTTAGAACGGGCAACAGTGGGTTGCTTTTTGGCACTCCAAGAGACCAAGTTTCCAGCAAAGTAGATAGCATAACCATACGTCGATCTGCGAGTATCAGTGCAACGCACCCAATTGGCATTCAAATAGGCAACGAGATCACAGGCCGAGTGAGGAGAAAAAAGAAGATCGTGTGAAAGAGTACCATTAACATATCGCAGCACACATTTAACAGCTTGGAAGTCTTCGACGGTTGGAGCCTTGAGGAATTGACTTGCGAGATTCGCAGCAAAGCATATGTCCGGACGAGTGATAGTAAGATATTGGAGAGCCCCAATGATCAATCGATAATGAGTAATATCCTCGAAAGATACGCCAGATTCAGGAAGTGTATGCCCTACCAGCAAAGGGGTGGCGACTGGACGAGCATCGAGATGTCACGAGCATACTTAGCTTGTGAAAGCAATAAGTCGTTGTCAGTGTATGTAATCTCCAAGCCTAAGAAATAACTCAGGCGACCCATATCCTTAATTGCGAACTCAGAGTGCATGCGGGTAATGAATGTCGAAAGATGAAGTGAGCTATTGACGGTGAGGATAATATCATCAACATAGACGAGAAGATAAAGAAGAGTAGCACCATTTGAGTAAATGAACAGCGAAGTGTCTGTCTTGCTACATATGAAACCCAAAGATAGTAGAAAGGAACTGAGGTGATGAAACCAAACACGGCGTACTTGTTTGAGTCTGTAAAGAGCCTTTTTAAGATAGTAGATTTGATTGGGAAAGCGTGGATTGACGAAGCCCGTAGTTTGATCCATGTAAATAGGTGTCGATAGAATACCATTGAGGAATGCATTCTTGATGTCGAGCTGGTGTAGGGACCATTCAAGAGAAACCACAAGAGATATGACAATGCGAACAGAGGCGGCTTTGACAACGGGACTAAAGATGCGCAAGAAATCAAGGCCAGGGATCTACGAGAATCCTTGCGCAACAAGGCGAGCCTTATGACGCTCAACAGTGCCATCGGGTCAAAACTTTGTCCGAAAAACCCATTTGAAACCTACAATATTAGAATTCGGAGGTCGTGGCACAAATTCCCAAGTGTGAATGTTTTGTAAAGCTTCCATTTCCTCGGTTATAGCGGTGAGCCAAACAGGACTCTTGGCAACCAATTTGTAACCCTTAGGCTCAGAACATGCATTAAGTGCATTGTGGAGATCTATAGCAGCATAGTATGCAAGATGGTGAGGCTTAAAGATGTCGGCACGAGCTCGAGTAACCATGTGATGTCCGGGCGGAGCAGGAGGGGGAGCTCGCGGTGCTGTAGGAGGATCTTGCGAGGGAGATTGCAACAGACCAGGAGTTGGGGCATGATCTTCTAGACATTACGCGCAAGGACGAGTGGGGCTGAGCACGTGCAGGAGAAGGAAGAGGGACCTGTGAAGGAGAGAGATCTGGAGAGCATGCTGCATTCGGCTCAATAAAATGGAGATGTCGAGCTTAGAGATAGGAGTTGCACGCGAGGAAGTAGCCATAGGATAGTTAAACTCATCAAATCGAGCATACCGTGTAGTGTAAACCCGTGACGTAGATGGATCAAGATAGTGGAAACCCTTGTGATTGGAAGAGAAACCGATGAAGATACGTGCAATGATGCGAGGAGAGAATTTATTTGCCGCATAATCAAAAAGACAGGGATAAACCCGACAACCAAAAGGATGAAATAAAGCATAGTTGGTAGCACCCCAAATAATGTCTGAAAAGGTGATAAACCTTGAAGAATAGAGGACGGCAACCAATTGATAATAAAACTTGTTATGCAAAATGCTTCAACCCACATAGTTAACGGCAAATGAGAGTGAAAAAGTAATGCTAACCCAGTTTCAGTAATATGACGGTGTTTGCGTTCTGCACGGTCAATTTGAGAAGGAGTGTATGGGAAAGATTGAAGATGTTGAATGTCCTTTTTAGTGAAGAAATCCTGAATGACTTTATTTGAAAATTCAGTGCCCCCATCACTTTGAAAAACTTTTATCGATCTAGAAAATTGGTTTTCAACGAGCGATGCAAATTTCTGCAAAACCAAAAAGTAATCTGATTTCCTAGCCAAGGGATATAGATTAGTGAAGCGACTGTAATAATCCACAAAAATTACGTAATATCAAAAATTTGTAGAAGATGTAACAGGAGCAGGTCCCTACAAATCACAATATAAGATCTAAACATTGCGAAGAACGCTTTTCATTTAAAGTAAAAGGCAAATGTGAACTTTTAGCAACTTGACATGACAAAAAAAAAACTCGACTTTGGTAAACAAGAGGTAACAGTAAAATGCCC
>JAPKLW010006928.1:0-16186 GCA_026898455.1 Plectranthus barbatus
AACAAGATTTATCCCTTTAGTGCCTTATCTTATTTGCTCTTTTTTTTTTTTTTTTTTATAACACAAAAGGGATCTATTTCTTCAACTTTTCAATTCAACAACAAGAGATTCATTTTTTTTTCTCTCTCACACCCCCAAACTTCAACTTTTGTTTATATAAAAATTTCTTTTCTCATCATAAACCTAAAATGATACCCTTAAAATAGCATACTTATATCCTCCTATCATCCGATTATGAATAAAAGTTCAACAAGCTCAAATAGGGGATACAAAGGGTCAATGAAACTTATGGTACCAAAGTTTGGGAAATAAGTGTGGCTTCCAAAAAGATTGACTCTAATCATTTTCAACTTCAAGCAACTCTTATGATTTTAGGTAAGATAAAATGCAAGTTCTAGACAAACAAGGCAAACATGGTACCCACAAGAACAAAATACTATCGAGTGCGATAGGTATAGGCTCACAAGCTCACAAAAATAATTACTCAACTAGGAAATTAACTATTCAAGACATCAAGTTATGCAAATGAATCAACTAAGTTCATCTACCCAAATTTTTAACAATTTTTCACTTTCATCATTGGCATTTAATCATTGTCTTCTAGTGAATCAAAGCATAAATTCACCAACTAAAACATTCTATTGTTCAAAATACTTCAAACATCAAAATAGCAAAAACTACATTACTAAACTTAACCATACCTAAACCATGCTTAGCAAAATAAGTTTAAACCTAACCATTCCCCCTACTTCAAGCTTAGAACAAAGACATGAGCGAAGTTTGAAGTAAAAAGTAAGGTTTAAACATAAGAAAACTCCCCTGATAATCCTCAAGATGGCGGGTCTGGCCAGTGATGACCTTGTTGAATCTGGTAGGCCTCGAACCGCTGCAGCAAATCATAAATATCCTCCTGTCGAGACTGCATATTATCCTGAGTGGCCATCACATCACGAACATTGTGGTCAATCAATTCCATCCGCATGTCCACATTCTGTGTCCATGTCTGAAGCCGCCCCAATCGAGTATCAACACTCTTAGTGGCTAACCGGGATGCAGCCAGATCTCCCCTCATCACCTGAAGATGTGGCTCCCAAATAGAAAACCTTGCATCAAGACTAGCTACGCGATCATCAGATGTAGCCTCGCGAGTGCGCCGTCTCCCTCCTGCCGTAGAAGTGCCGATATCCAGCTCCACGTGCTGCTCATATGTAGGATTGTCGGGAGGTGGGGATGACCGAGGTGGTGCTTGCTCAATAGGTGTATCTCCAATAGGTAGTACTCCAATCAGCATTAGAGGAAGTCCAGACCGGCGACGCCATGCCAAGTGAGCAGGTGAATTCATGAGCCAATTACCCCTCGTCTCAAAATGGCTAACGTAGGTCAAAGAAGGACATGGTAAAGGGAAATGATCCCCACTCCGCTGCTGGAAGATGTAATGTGGTGGTGACACATGAATTGATCTCATTGATACCAAAACCGGTATAGAGATCGTATTAGCCTCTGTAGCTTCCACATATTTTGTCAAGTCAATGCCCAAATCTTCCATGATTGGGGTAAGCATCCCTCCAATGGTGATGTCTCCTTGGTACCTATTTGCTTTACTCAACACCTGAGCCATCAACAGTGATCCAAAGTTCATGACAGTTCCAGATACCATTGCTTGCAGAATGAAGATCTCTAATGTCCGCACTCCTGTATTCTCATGCCGAGATAACAAAGTTGAAGCCAACACCCTCTGAATATATCGGAACACCGGATTACGAATCATGGTCGCCTTTGAGGTTTTTGAGTCATATGGGTGAAATCTAGGCTCGGTAATGGCTTCCCACATTTCCTGAATCGGGTGTTCCTTGTAAAGACCCGTGTTGGGAGTATCGAAGATTCTATTTACCTCGGCGATAGACATGACATGAGTCCGATTTTCCAAAGAAAATTGAATTTCCAAAGGTTGAGCATGTTTTCCCTTTTGAGTTATCTGCAATGTACCCATCATCTCAAGCACCAATTTTGGATATGTTGGTTTGACAGTTGTCAGAGCACTAAACCATCCCATGTTGTTCAGCAACTGGGTGACATTCTCAGCTATTCCCAGTGGTTTAATTGCTTCTAAATCCGCAAACTTGGTGGCAAGAATAGGATTATTGTGCATTAACTGAAACCTTAACCTCAATTCCGGATCCTCGATCACAAAACCATGCCACTCGGGATCGGCTCGTGTATACACAGGCTCTGCAGCTGGTGTCCTGCTGCTCTCTCCTTTCTTACTCTTCTTTCCTTTCCCTCCGGCCATATCAATGTCTACACAAAGCAATTTCAAAGGATAAGTTCATTTTTCAATCAAAATTTGTGCAATATATATCTACCCCAAACATGCACCCCCATCATATTCATTAAACCCAAAATCTTTCATTCATCCAATCACATTAACAAAATAAAACCATGGTTATTCATCAATTCATGAGCAAAACATTATATCCCCAATTTAATTTTTGAATCAATAAGCTATTTAATCAACAAAATCAACAAGCATAATTCAAAAATTAACTTTTTTTTCTAATTCATGATAACCTTTTGCACACAAATAACCAATTTTTCTTCCTTCAAAATAATAATTATTCAAGTAATCAAGAATATAGCATGCTCAACTCAACTGAAATTGCCAACATGTAATCCATGAATCATTCTAATTCCTAAAAATCGAAATTAAGTGCAAGTTAAGAATGCATACCTTGAATTGGATGAATTTTTAGAGGCAAGAACACAATTTGAAGATTTGAGCGAATTTCCACAACAAGTTAAACTATTCGGATCAAATTGAAGCTCATGATGTGGGCAACTCAAATGTGAAACCAATTTATCAAGTGCACAAGTGTGGAATGAGTAATTGGATGAGAAAGATCGGGGAAGGAATAAGGGTTTTGGGGAATTGAAAGTTGGAAAGAATGAAAATAGGAGAAGAAATTCGAATTTTACCCCCAAATCCCGTCGGGCCGCGGTCAACTTACCGAACCGCGGCCGAGAACCGTGGCGATATGCCTGATTTTACCTGCCGAGATGCGGTCCGCGTCGGGTGCCGCGGCCGAATGCCTTCGCACGAAGGTTCTGTCGCCGCCCGCATCGAACCTGCCTGGACTGCTTCCACATTCGCCGACCGCGGCTGCAAGCCTAGAAATCTACCGTGAGACGCGGTCCGCGTTAGAGACCGTGGCTAGACCGCGACAATATGCCTTTCTCCGAGCTCTCTGTCGTTGCACGCGGCTGGAGCTGTTTCAAGTCCAAAATTTCCGAAAATTTTTCTAAGTATGGTAAGTTTGACATCCCTACAAGTATTAACACTACAAAAACTATTTTTAACACTTCAATATATATTTTAAACTTAAATAACAAAGTAAAACATAAAAATTATTAGTATTAAATGAAGGTAAACAAATATTGGGTTGCCTCCCAACAAGCGCCGATTTTTAACGTCGTTGGCCCGACGATACCTCGTTATCATGGTTGTGCAAAAGAGATTGATTCCACCTCCTCAATTTGAGTTGGAGAGTAGTAATGCTTGATTCTTTGACCATTCACCACAAATGTACTCCCATCTTTTGAAATCAACTCATATGCACCTTGACCAATCTTCTTTGCTATTTCAAAAGGACCACACCATCTTGAACGAAGTTTTCCCGGAAACAGTTTAAGCCTAGAGTTGAAAAGCAGCACTTGATCTCCCGGCATAAACTCCCGAGCTTTGATATGAAGGTCGTGAAATCTTTTGGCTCGTTCCTTACATAAACTCGAATTCTCAAAGGCTTCCACTCAAAATTCATCCAATTCATTCAACAATAATTTCCTTTCAAGGCCCGCCTTCTCAAACTCAAAGTTCAACTTCTTTACAAACCGAAAAGCTTTATGCTCAACTTCAACCGGCAAATGACATGATTTTCCAAAACAAGTTGGTATGGTGACATACCGATTGGAGTGTTATACGCAGTGCGATAAGCCCACGAAGCATCATCAAGTTTGAGTGCCCAATCCTTTCTTGTATGTACCGTCTTCTCCAAGACTTATTTCACCTCCCGGTTTGCTAGTTTGGCTTGACCATTGGCTTGCGGATGATAGGCTGTGGTGACTCTATGCTTCACTCCATATTTTGTAAGAAGAGCTCCCAACCATTTGTTGCAGAAGTGAGAACCGCCATCGCTTAGCAATATCCTTGGAACACCATACCTAGTGAAGATGTTTATCCTTACAAATTTCAACACCACCTTAGAATCATTAGTTGATGTTGGAATAGCTTCTACCCACCTCGACACATACTCAACGGCCAGTAGAATGTAAAGATTTCCTCTGGATGAAGGAAATGGTCCCATAAAATCTATTTCCCAAACATCAAAAAGCTCCACAAAATAAGTATTACTAAGTGGCATTTCATCTCTCTTAGAGATATTTCCCATTCTTTGACATCGATCACATGTACTCACAAACTCACGACATGATTTAAAAATAGAGGGCCAATAAAAACCACAAGTGAGTACCTTCATGGCGGTTCGATTGGTTGAGAAATGACCCCCAGTTGGAGATGCATGACATTCTTCCACAATCTTCATCCATTCTTCTTGAGGTACACATCGCCTAATCACTGTATCGGCGCACCTCCTATAAAGATATGGTTCATCCCAATAGTAATACTTTGCCTCATGAAAGAACTTTTTCTTTTGCCATGTTGAGAGGTTTTGAGGTGGAACTCTTGCAACAATCCAATTGGCAATGTCTGCATACCATGCCACGGTGCTTTCAACTCGGAGAATGTGTTCATCGGGAAATGTCTCCTTGATTGCCACATTTATGTCATCACCTTCCACTGGATTCTCCAATCTTGACAGATGGTCAGCTACTACATTTTCACAGCCTTTCCTATCGCGAATCTCCAAATCAAACTCTTGGAGAAGCAAAATCCATCGAATGAGGCGAGGCTTGGCATCCTTCTTGGAGAAAAGATATCGGAAAGCAGCATGGTCGGTGTAGACAATGGACTTCGTTCCCACGAGGTATGCTCGAAATTTGTCAAAAGCGTACACAACTGCTAATAGCTCCTTTTCTGTGGTGGTGTAATTACACTGAGCTGGATCAAGCACCTTACTTGCATAGAAAATTACTTTGAAGATCTTCTCCTTCTTTTGGCCTAGCACAGCTCCCACTGCTATATCACTAGCATCGCACATCAGCACAAATGGCTCGTCCCAGTCTGGGGTAGTCAGTATAGGAGCACTCACCAAAGCTTTCTTCAACACCTCAAATGCCTGCAAACAAGAATCATCAAACACAAATTTGTTATCTTTAACAAGTAAAGAGCTTAGAGGTTTAGAAATTTTTGAGAAATCTTTTATAAATCGGCGGTAGAATCCAGCATGCCCTAAGAAGCTTCTAACAGCCTTGACACTTGTTGGAGGTGGAAGTTGTTCAATTGCCACCACCTTTGCTCTATCAACTTCAAGACCTGTAGAAGATACCTTGTGTCCAAGAACCACACCTTCTGTCACCATGAAGTGGCATTTCTCCCAATAAGCACCAAATTAGTTTCCTCACATCTTTTCAAAACTTGAGACAAACATCAAAATTAGAACCAAACACGGAGAAATCGTCCATAAAAACTTCCATAATATTTTCAATTAGACTATGGAAGATTGCCATCATACAACGTTGAAAAGTAGCCGGCGCATTACACAATCCAAACGACATTCTCCTATAAGCAAAAACACCATATGGACAAGTAAAAGCTATTTTATGTTGATCTTCGGGAGCAATCATAATTTGATTATATCCGGAATAACCATCAAGAAAACAATAATACTCATGCCCGGCTAATCTATCCAACATTTGATCAATAAATGGTAAAGGAAAATGGTCTTTTCTTGTAGCTACATCAAAGCTCTATAATCAATGCACATTCTCCAACCATTTACTAATCGAGTTGCTATTAGTTCATCATTTTCTCCTTGTTTTACAGTCATCCCACCTTTCTTTGCAACAACTTGAGTGGGACTCACCCATTCACTATCAGAAATTGCATAAATCATTCCGGCATCAAGCAATTTAAGAACCTCTTTTCTAACCACTTCTTGCATAATTGGATTAAGCCTTCTTTGAGGTTGAACCTTAGGTTTATATTCATTTTCAAGCAAAATCCTATGCATACACAAAGATGGGCTAATTCCCTTGATATCCTCTAAAGACCATCCTATCGCAGATTTATGCTTTTGTAAGACATTAAGTAATTTATTAAGTTCATCACAAGAGATTTTAGAGGATACTATTACCGGATAAGTGTTCTCATCACCTAGAAAAGCATACTTCAAATGCTCGGGTAGAGGCTTCAACTCTACTTCCGGTGCTTTAGTTGGTGATTTATCCCTCTTGCTCAATTCGCTTTTTAGCATCTCTTCCCTCTCCTTTGGACTTTGCAAGCTCAAATAGCTCACTTCTTCATTGCCTTCATTTTCCCTGTCAAAAGATTTAGTAAAATTAAGTATTTCTTCACAAATATCAAGTTCATCATCAACATTTTTACTAGAATCATTCTCACAAGAAGTAAAGCAATCAAATGAAGATAAAGATAGAAAGTTATCCTCCCCTATTATAGCATGAGTGTCAATGCGGTTGCATTCTTCGCGGGTTTGGCTTTCTCCTCCACACTTCATTGCTTCATAGATTGAAAAAGTGGCGGTTTCCTCGTTGAATTGAAGAGTGAGTTCACATTTGTCAACATCAATGAGTGCTTTTCCGGTTTTTAGAAATGGTCGCCCAAGAATGAGTGGAACATTTCCATCTTCTTCCATATCTAACACAACAAAATCCGCCGGAAAAATAAACCGATCCACTTTAACCAACACATCTTCTACAATTCCTCTTGGATGAGAAATTGTCCTATCGGCCATTTGCAAAGCAATAGTGGTTGGTCTAATCTCCCCAATAGCTAACTTTTTGAATATGGACAAAGGCATTAGATTTATACTTGCACCCAAATCACACAATGCCCTACCACATGGAATCCCTCCAATCTCACAAGACACAGTAAATGAACTGGGATCCTTTTCTTTCATTGGTAACTTCTTTTTCAACACTGCACTACATTCCTCAGTCAAATTCACAGTTTCAAATGCAACATGCTTCCTTTTATGTGATATAGCATCTTTCAAAAACTTAGCATAACCAGGCATTTGTTGCAATGCTTCAATTAAAGGTATATTAATTTGTACCTTTTTGAAAATGTCAAGGAATTTTGCATACTTGTCCTCCAAAGTCTTCTTGACCAATCTTTGAGGAAATGGTGGATTTGATGTGTTTCCCTCTTGACTTGGTTTAGGCGATACCTGAGGATTGTTAGAAGTTCTCTCCACATCCCCTCCTTGATCATCTTTCTCTTTTGCTTCCTCATTATCCTCTTCACTTGGCATTTTGGGTCCCTCATAGCTTGACCCACTTCTCAAAGTAATAGCATGACATTGGTCTTTAGGATTTACCTCCGTCTTGCTTGGAAACTTTCCCGGATTTGGTTGAGGATTGGAAGAACTTGCCAACTGCCCAATATGCGTCTCCATCATCTTCATATGCTTCCCAATTGCTCCTACTTCATTCTCAAGCTTCTCCACCCTTGTATTTTGGCTCTTCATGAACCCTTGCAACATCTCTTCCAATGTAGGCTTCTTTGGCTCCACAATCTCACCATTAGATACCGTGAATCCCGGGGGTGGAGTAAGTGCATTGTGTGGGTTAGCATAAGAGAAATTTGGATGATTTCTATTATTTTGAAAATAATTGGCTCCTCCTCCTTGATTATTGTACCTTTGATTCACCATTTGATTGTTGTATCTTTGGTTTACCCCTTGGTTGTAAACACCTCTTCCTTGATTGTTGTAGGGGAAATATGGCTTGTTTGTGCTTTGGCTATTTTCAGCTACAAATTGATTCACAAATTGTACATCCTCCGGTAGCTCCACTATCGGTTCGGATTGTACCATTTGAAGTGTTTCCTCATGAGCAACATTCATCAAAGGTAACAACTCTCCTCCTTGATTTTGCCCATTTGTCAAGGCTAGTTGTTCTCTTCCCATCAACCTCGGAACCTCCTGCCTTGGTGCAAGAGCTAAAGCCACTTGTCGAGTTAACTTTTCAAGTTCAGCTTTAACATCTAGTTGACATTGTGTCTCCACTTGAGCCGTTTTCTTCAAGGTTTGTCTATCACCGGGCCATTGATAACTATTCATAGCCATCTCTTCCAAGATCCTCAATGCCTCTTTTGCACCTCGATTGAGAATTGCACCACCTGCCAATGCATCCACAAGAGCTTTTGTAGTAGAACTGAGTCCCCGATAGAATTGACAAACTTGTTGTTCCTCGGTGAACCCATGCCTTGGACATCTTCTCAACAAATTCCTATACCTCTCCCATGCTTCATATAGATTTTCATCACTAAGTTGCATGAATTGAGTGATTTCACTTTGAAGCTTGATAGTCTTACTTGGAGGGAAGTACTTGTATAAGAACTTAGACATGAGATCATCCCAAGTTCGAATAGAAGACCTATCCAAAGACATAAACCACAATTTAGCCACATCTCTTAAAGTGAAAGAGAATAACCTTAGCCGAATTGCATCTTCCGACACTCCGTTGATCTTGATTGTATCACAGACATCCAAGAAATTCATAAGGTGAGCATTGGGATCTTCCGTCGATCCACCTCCAAACATGTTCTGTTGGGCCATTTGCACTAGCCCCGGCTTGATTTCGAAATTGTTTGCATTCACTCCAACTCCAAACCCAGCTTGAAAGTGGTCCATTGGATGAAACATCTCTTGAATTGGCCTTTCTTTTTCCTGCTCATTTCTTTCACGTTCCTCTTGTTGTAGCAACACTATCCCGGCTAGAGTTTGAACTTGCAACCTCAACTCCTCTACAATGGCTTCTTGATTTGGTTGATTTTTTTCTACCATTTTCAACTTTTGTTGTCGTTTTCTTTGACTGTTCCGGCGTCTACAAGTAGCTTCGATTTCTGGGTTTACAGGGTCTAGAACCAATCCTTTGGACCTAGTGGACATATACCACCTGCAAAACACAAACCAAACACTAATTCAACCACCTATTCTTACATAAGGAAAACAAATAAAACAATAAAAAGCAAAGAGTAATAGTAGTTCCACTTCACTAATATCTAGTCTAAATCAACATTAGTCCCCGACAACGGCGCCAAAAACTTGATCACCTATTTATTGACATGTGAAATACCGCAAGTGTACGGATCATATGTAGAAATTTGATGAGCACGAGTATCGTATCCACAGAGACTAAAAACATGATTCAAACAAAAGTACTAGCTTCATTTTACTTCTATTATCTAAGCAGCCATTCATTTGGATTTGATTTTGATTAACTAAACAAGACTTAATTAACATAAACTTCAATTTAACTAAAATTTCTTTAATTGAGAGGAAACATGGGCTATTGAGTTGTTTGTTAAACATGGGAGATTCTTATCTTTATCAAGTTTGTGTGAATAATCAAATTTTATTCCTAAACATGGAGGATGAGTTCTAAAGAACCATGAAGTCTTGGTGTAGAACAATCATGCACACAAACAAGTGAGTAAGGTGGCTCATTTGAATGGAATTAAGTGATTAGTACTCAACCTCTACTAAGTATCCAATTGATGTGATTGTGATGCTTAATATTCATTGATCAACCAAAGATTTATAACTCTATTTACATGGATTAGATATAAAATGAGCCATAACATACATATACAAGGATCTTCTCCTAAATACATGTAAGATACACATCACCATGATCAATGAACATATATATGAATTATATCCACACACAAACTAATATAGACAAGAATCTCATCATCAATCACACAACTCTAGCCCATAGACAATTTAACTCATGATAAACAAAAAGAACAACAATTTAACCATGGAAAACATAATAAAAATAAGGATTTAGATAGAAGAAATCAAGCCCGTAAAGTTTCCGGCGTCGGATCGTCGGCTCTATTACAAACACTTGCTAAATCTTGAATAAAAAATCCCAAGTTTTCTTCCCCTGTTTTTGTTCTTCTCTCCTCCTTTTCCAGCTCTAGCTTCCTTCACACTAAGGTAATTGAGTGATCATGAGAGGGGGAATGGAGTTGGTTTCTTAATATGAGCACCCTATATAAGATACTATCATGAACCTAGATTAGAATATCACAAAATAGCCCCACAATATTGCATTCCAGCCTCTGTCACCGCGAGCCGCGGTCAAATTACCCAGCCGCGGCCCAGACCGCGGCGAAAAGCCTTCTGTAGGCTCCTCTGTCGCCGCCCGCGGTGGTGACCGCGGCGACAGGCCTTCGTTTTTCCTCTCTGTCGTCACCTGCGGTCTGCACCGGTTTTTGGCTCCAACACTTCATTTTTGGCTATCTTGAAGTATTTTCCTTTATCCCTTGATTAAATCATGCTAAGATTCCAACTTGATTCATCTTTCCAACTCCGGATCTTTGACAAAAACTTCCCACATCATCGTCCGAGCTTTGATTCCCTATCCTAATAACAAAATATGCAGCTAAACAAAAGATTAGTAATATCTGCAATATTAATAGAAATCAAGCTAACTATGCATTAAAATACTAAACTAACCACCTAGAATAGCATGAATTAGCATGGAAAACTAATGCTTATCACTATGCCAAACATCGTTCTACGAACAGGGCTATGTCTCGCTTCATGCCTTCCCACCAAAATTTTGACTTCAAGTCTTGGTACATTTTCGTGCTTCCAGGGTGGGCAGTGTACGGTGTTTCGTGTGCTTCTCTCATGATTTCTTCTTTCAAATCATCAACCTTCAGCACACACAATCTTCCTTCGTACATTATGGAATTATTGGAAGCTTCTTGAAAGTTTGCGACTTTCTTTTCGCGGATCTTAAGTCGTATTTTCTCCGAATCTTCATCCTTTCTTTGTGCTTCCACAATTCTTGTCCTTAGATCAGGACTTGCCAATAAGGCTGCTATTCTCGTGCTCACCGTTTCTGGTGGCGGAATCACCTCAAGATCCAATCATTCTAATTCCTTGATCAGTTCATTTTCTTGCGTTATCACAGCACAAGCTTTAGCTGGAGCCTTTCTGCTCAACGCATCAGCTACTGAATTAGCCTTACTAGGATGGTAACTTATGATTAGATCATAATCCTTTACTAGTTCCAACGATCTTCTTTGTCTCATATTCAAATCTTTCTGTTCGAAGAAGTACTTGAGGCTCTTGTGGTCGGTGAAGATTGCACATCTAGCTCCATAGAGATGATGTCTCCAAATCTTCAGCGCATGGACAATCGCTGCTAATTTTAGGTCATGGGTTGGGTAATTCAATTCGTGCGTCCTCAATTGACGTGATGCATACGCAATCACTCTGCCTTCTTGCATCAATACACAACCTAGACCATTCTTGGAGGCGTCAGTATAAAGTTCGTAGTCTTTGTCTGCCTCTGGTACTGCCAAGACTGGGGCAGTGGTTAAGAGTTCTTTCAAGCGTTGGAAACTCGCTTCGCACTCTTCAGTCCACTTATACTTAATTCCTTTCCTCAAAAGTTGCGTCATTGGTCTGGCAATTTTTTAGAATCCTTCAATGAATCTGCGATAATATCCTGCCAGTCCAAGAAAACTTCGAACTTCGTTCGGGGTTTTAGGAGCGTCCCACTCCTTCACAGCTTGTATCTTTGTTGGGTCCACTTCAATTCCATCAGTGGATACTATGTGTCCTAGGAACATCACTTCTTTCAGCCAAAATTCGCATTTGCTGAATTTAGCATACAGTCTCTCCTTTCGTAGGGTTCTTAAGACTGTTCTCGATGTTCTTCCTCACTCTTCGAATAGATGAGAATATCATCTATGAAGACTAGAACAAAATTATCTAGGTATGGATGAAACACGCGATTCATAAGATCCATGAATACTGCTGGCGTATTTGTTAATCCAAAAGGCATCACTACAAACTCATAGTGGCCATATCTTGTTCTGAATGCGATCTTATGAATATCCGTTGAACGGATCTTAAGCTGATGGTATCTGGACCTAAGGTCAATCTTTGAAAAGACCTTTGCCCCCTTAAGTTGATCAAAGATATCGTCAATTCTTGGGAGTGGATACTTATTCTTCAAGGTGAGTTTATTCAACTCACGGTAATCAATACACATACGCATAGATCCATCTTTCTTCTTCACAAAAAGAACGCGAGCTCCCCAAGGTGATGCACTGGGTCGAATGAATCCCAAATCTAGCAATTCTTGCAATTGTACTTTTAACTCTTGCAGTTCCTTAGGGGCCATTCTATACGGAGCCTTTGAAATAGGAGCTGCACTTGGTTCGAGATCAATAACAAATTCCAATTGCCTGTCTGGCGGCAATCCAGGTAATACATCGGGAAAAACATCTTCGAATTCCCTGACAACCTCTACGTCATTGACCACTATGTCTTTCTTGTCATCCTCATTGAGATACACAAGAAAAGCTCGACTATCCTTTATGCTGGCCAAACGGTATGCTTGCATGGCGGAAATTAGGGGAATCATTTTTCCCTTCCGAACTCTATGCAAGTACACTGGTTCTCTTCCAGCATGTTCAAAAGATACAATCATGTCCTTGCATTGAATGGTAGCATGGTTTTCCTCCAACCAGTCCATTCCTAGAATTACATCCACATCTTTCATTTGCAGGACATTCAAACCGTTGGCTTTTAAAATGCATGCTCCAAAAGAGATTTCTAGAGTCGGGCAGACAAGGTTCGAGAGAGCTGATCCAACGGTTGGGGTGATTACACACAAATAGTTCTTAGTTCTCTCGGTACTAATCCTAGGTTCTGGATACATTCTTCAAATACAAATGAATGTGATGCGCCAGTATTGAAAAGCACAATAACTGAATAACTGGGAGCTGGTTTACTAATCCCATACCTGTCAGGTTTCCCTGATCTTCCTTCTCCTTTGGCTGTTCGAGAGCATAGGCTCTTCCCTGACGTGCTGGCTGCTGAGCTGGTTGATGTTGATTTTGTTGCTGCGGCGGCTGCTGTTGCTGTTACGGCTACTGAGGCACCTGCTGAATTGGCTTGGTTTGAATGGCACGGTTGCGGTTGTTTCTGGGTTTTTGTTGGCCTTGCAGTGCTCGCAGTTGTGTGTTGCTTTGGTTGCCTTGGCGCTGGTTTCGGAAGTCTTGGCGATTTTTGCCCTGACGACACTGTGACGAGTAGTGTCCCATCTTCCCGTAGTTGTAGAAGTTAGTGCGAAGAGCAACACTTTCCCCTGGATGGTCTCTTCCACAGCAGTTGCAGCGTTTGACGACAAAGTTTCCTTGGCGGTTGTTCCCTTGGTTTTGGAAGTTCCTCTGATTTCCAACTTGATTGTTGCGGAAATTCTGGCTGCCCTGCCAGTTTCTCCTCTGTCTGGTTGCTGGAGTCTGTGGAACATCGTCCTGCTTTCTTTTTATCCCCGTTCCAGTGGTTGGCTCTGGTTTGTTGGCCAAGAGAGCAGCTCGTAGTCCGTTCTTCAGTGTTGCTTTGATGTTCAAGGCTCGTTGCAGTGTGTCAGTATAGTCTAGTCCAGTTAAGCAAGCAAGAGAAGCTTGGATGTCTGTTTTCAGTCCAGACATGAATTGAAGCGCCTTCTTCTGCTCGGTGTTCACCGTGTCCGGAGCATACTTCGACAAGCTATTGAACATTCGGTTATATTCCATTACGGACATTTCTCCTTGCACTAGGCGGTGAAATTCTGCTTGTTTCTTGACTCGGTACGTCAGAGGGATGTACTTGGTGTAGAATTCTTCTTTTAACTGATCCCAAGTTAGGGCATCTTCTTGTTTAGGAGTGAGCGTCTTCATATGAGTATCCCACCAATGTTCGGCTTCATCAGTCAGTTGGAAGGAAATGCATTGGACTTTCTCTCGGTCGGTGCAGTCAAGTATCCTAAAGATCTTTTCCCTGGACTTTATCTACGTTTCAGCTTTAGGAGGGTCTTCTGTTCCGTCTAGCAACGGCGGGATCTGTCGGGTAAAGATTTCCCCGATTCTTCTAGGCTCGACGGGAGGTGGTTGCATCTCCTTGTAATAGCGCTCCCAATTTTGTTTCGGTTGGGGTCCTTCACCTTGATTTGGATTCGGTCCATCTGGGTTCACTTGAGGTTGGCCTCTTCCACGACCTCGTCCTCGTCCTCGGCCTCTGCCTCTAGCAGGGGCTTCCCTGGGCGGCATTCTACAAAACAGATAATCATTAAATGGGCATTCACAACCCTAGGTACGCACAATGCGTAAAAGAAATCCTTTTTTAGGATTTCACAAATCATAATATAACACTTGAATAGGGTAGGTTATCCTACAATTAGGGTTAGCATATTATAAGGGACAGTACTCCCTTTGTTGTTATGCAATGGCCAAGATTATGGATACCACTTTGTTATTATAGTTAAGAATACAATCAATTAGTAAGCAAAGCTTAATCACAATACTAATAAATACATCTGAAGGCCTGGAAGGTGGCCAGGTAGCTTTTCATTAAATACTTAGGGTTGCCACTTTGGAAAATGGCTTCCCCATCTACCAAAATTACAACATTCGCATTTTCCCGTGGGAGGCATCCTAATTACGATTACATTGGTTACATCCGAATAGTTAGAAACGGCCCAACAAGGTGCCTTACAATCACAAATCCTACAGTTACACTGATAATTATAACACATATATGCATCTACTAGTCCAGACAAAGGCTGGAAGTCAAAAGTCATCGCCCGATGAGTCGAACATGCTGACTTCGGAGCAGTCGATAATTTTAGGAGAGGTAGCGTTCTCCTCGGGGTCTTCATCGTCGTCTTCAACTGCAGTCCAATCCTCAGGCTAGTTATCGACCACCCATTCAAAAAGCATTGGAGCGGCTCCTTCCTGTTGAGGCATTTCAAGGATGGCTTCTCCTTGTTCGTTGGCTTCTTCCTCCACTTCTTCATCTTCCACCTCTTCCTCCATTTCTTCCTCCTCGTCTTCAGCTTCCTCTTCTTCTTCTTCGGTGGTTTCAATCTCTTCATCCGAATCCTAATAATGGTCACCTAGTCTTTCCTTCATCTCTTTCTTCCATGCGCCAGACAGCTTCCTCTCATAGTCATAACATTCTTCAGAGTCGTCGGAGTCCTTGTTAGAAATGTAGTGATAGTGGCTACTGTCTAATTCCTCATCACTTGGTCCAAGTGATGGATTCTCTTCGGGATCCTCTTCTGAGTTAGACTCGCTTTCTCATTCGAACACCGGTATCGGGGCTCGTGAAGATCCAGTTTCATGATCATGTGTCCGTGGGCTCAGAGGGGGGCTTCGGAATGATGCTCTTTGTGCACTGATCACTGTAATTTCTACAGATTAATTATAGAAATAGTGGCAAATAAATTTGTAAACCCTAAGGTTATCGATCCAGGGGAATGAAGCAACGAAAAATCCTAAATACTAAATCAGACGTTCTTAAAATACTGGTTAGGAAAAGCAATTAAAAAGTTTGGTTGTTTTAAAAATTGTAATACTTGCTAATGAAAATTAAACAGGAAATTAAAAAGCTTTTAGATTCAAATAAGAGAAGCACAGATTCCAGGGATATCTACCTATCAAGTATGACATGGATGAATGAATTGATTAATTCCCAATTTTAATTCCTCTTCGTAGTGAAACATCAGAAAATTAGTACGAACTTCTTTATTGGACAATTCGTAAAGTAGATTAATTAATCACCTATCTCTGCTCGGTCTCAAGATAAATTAACTAACTCCAAAGATCTACAGATTTATTCCTACAATTAATCTCCTTCAGTTACGACAAGAAATCAAATTATATTGTGAAAATCTCTTTCGATTGAAAACTATCATAGTTACGTCTCAAGTAATCAACTAGATAATCCTAAGATGTGGCCAACAAATCAAGATTATGAATAAGCACAGATTTCACAAACTACAAAGGGAAAGGGAAAATAATTCAATCAATCAAAACATGCATACATTGATAGTTCGAAACCCTAGAATCTGAGAAAGGATTTAGTTACACATATTCATGGTAATATTCATCATAGAAAAATACAACCTGAATTGCATAAAAGCTGGAATCCGGAAATCTTCCCGCAGGAACTTGTCTTCAAACATAAAACTCTAAAAA
>JAPKLW010006929.1:0-16183 GCA_026898455.1 Plectranthus barbatus
GCCGCTGTTATTATAATTAATCTGTTAGAAATAGCAGTGATCAAATTGGCGCCGTTGCCGGGGAATTGTTAGATTTTATCTTGTTACTAGTTCGTTCTAGGATTTGCTGGATTGAGTTTTATTTTCTGTACGTGTGCGTGCGTGAGTTTTCGATTTCGTGTCTCGCGTCGATCGACGGACACCCTTCGTCGATCGACGAAGACCACTCTTTTGCGTCGATCGACGTGAATTCACATCGATCGACGCCGGACTGATTTCTACCTATTTCCTGTGCAGGTGCATGAACACGCGAGCCAAAGGAAAAACACTCGAAGCCTTTGTCCCTGAAATTGAAGCAACCTGCAGGAAAATCAAAAAGAAAGGAAAAGACAAACAACGAGAGATGGTTGAGAATCCTGAAGCACCTCTGCAAAATATGACTCCCGAGGAGCAGAGGCAATTTGTGAATGAAGTGCAACAGCTGAGAGTGCAACTTCAAGCAGCCCAGGCTGCTCAGGCGGAGCAAGCTGCAAGACTGGCAGAGTTGAACAACAGGCAGATTGTGGTTCCGCAAAGGTCCATCTTGGATCGATTTCTTCCACAGCAAGCGAAGGCCGGATTCAGAATTGGCATTGATGCCAACAAGTTCGAGCTACACACAAGCCTTATTCAGATGGTGCAGCAAAACCAGTTTGGGGGAAGAGCTGTAGAAGACCCATATACCCACCTCAACCAATTCATTGAGGTGTGTAACACTGTGAAGCAGAATGGAGTAACCCAAGACGTGATCAGGATGAGACTGTTCTCGTTCTCACTCAGAGACGAGGCACGGTCTTGGTTTGCTGGACTGGATAAGAGTCAGATCGGGACATGGGAGGAGCTTCTAGCAGAGTTCCTTACCAACTACTTCCCACCGAGCCTGCTGCTGAAGAGGAAAGCTGCCATTACGACTTTCAAGCAGATGTATGATGAGTCACTTTACGAGGCCTGGAAGAGATACAAAGAGCTTCTACGACTCTGTCCTGGACATAGCATCGATCTGGAGATGCAAGTGTGTCATTTTTATGAGGGACTGAACCCTCACATGAAGGAGCTGGTTGATGCATCTGCCGGAGGAATATTGATGAAAAAGAGTGGTGCAGAAAGTATGAGGCTGCTGGCTGATATGGCGCTGAACAGCCATCAATGGCCAACTGATAGGCAGCTACCAGTCAAAGCCGTAGAGACAAAGCCTGAATTCGACGTGGTCGCTGAGGTGAAAAAGCTCCGGGAGGAGATTGAAAAATTGGGCACAACACAAGCTGCATCTGTTGCAGAGCCAAGTATGGCCATAGTACCCGTGGAGGCTGACTACATCAACAGGGGTGCAAGCAGTTTGTCTGGAACTGCCGGAACGGAGGTGAATTACATTGGCGGTGGTTATCGCAATAACTACCGAGGCAATCAAGGGTACCAGTACAACCATGGGCGATCTCACCCTGGTTTTTCATATGCTAACCCTTCTGCTGCAGAACAGCCTCCGCCTAGTTTTGATGTAGATACTGGAGGAGAGATCGTTGAAAGAAAGAAATCCATGCTAGAGGAGACGCTCGAGAAATTCATTAAGAGCTCGGATAACCGGTTTGGGAAAGTAGAAATCGAGGTGAAGGGAATGGTAAATCATATGCAGCTGATGACGAAACACCTTCAGATGATGGATATGCAATTGAGCCAGATCTCCACCACACTCGGCAATCAACACAAGCCTGGACAGTTGCCAAGTATGACAGAGGTGAACCCCGCAAAGGAAAAGCCAGTCAAAGCCATTACTCTGAGGTCTGGGACGAGCTACAAGGGTCCCGAGATGGCTACAGACGATTCTGGAGGCAAAAAGGAGCAAAACTGCACGGGAGACGAATCCACGTCGATCGACGGACCTGCCTCGTCGATCGACGCTGAAGACAGAAGCCCGTCGATCGACGCCACCTTGAGTCAATCAACGAAGAAGTCTGCCCCAGGAACAAAGTCGAAGCAGTCTGAAGATCAGCTCCCTCCTTTGCCTTTCCCACAGAGGTTCGCGAAGCAGAAAGAGGACGAGAAGTTCTCCAGATTTGTGGAGAACCTGAAGAAGGTCAGCATCAACATCCCGCTGATCGAAGCACTGAAAGAAATCCCGGGGTACATGAAGTACCTTCGGAAACTGATGAGTGGAAAGAAGCAGTTCGTGGAGAATGAGACGGTGAAGAGCCACGAGCAGTGCAGCCTGCTACTTCAAAAGCAGGTGCCCATCAAGAGAAGCGATCCTGGATGCTTCTCTATTCCGGTTGAGATTGGGGGATGCACGTTCGAGAGAGTACTTTGCGATACTGGGGCCAGTATCAACCTGATGCCGTACTCCATCTACAAACGTCTCAACATCGGAGAGATGAGGCCCACGACGATCTCCCTGCAGATGGCGGACCGGTCTGTGTCCCGCCCGAAAGGTATACTAGAGGATGTGCTCATTCGCGTGGGCCATCTCATTTTTCCTGCAGATTTCGTGGTGCACGAAATGAAGGAGGACGAGAATATGCCCATGATCTTGGGGCGTGAGTTTCTCGACACTAGCGCCGCTCTCATTGACTGTCGAGGCGGCGAAATCACACTCCGAGCAAATGATGAGAGGATCACCTTTGTGATCGACAAGAACATGAAGAAGGCGGAGTGCAATCGAATCTCCACTACTGACGAAGGAGATGAATCTGAAGAGGAAGAAGCCACTGCCATTGAGTGGGAGCGAGGAAACGAAAGGGTAGCAGTGTCAACTGCGCCACCATTTTCTGCGGTCACCACCATTATCAAAGACCGGAAAGTCTACATGGTGGATGCCAAAGGTCGGCGAGTCTGGACCCAACCTCTGTGGCAGTGATTTGAGGTATCGTCGAGCTGCGACGTTAAATCAAGCACTTGTTGGGAGGTAACCCAACCCTTTCCGTAATTTCTTTTTAATTTTCGTTTTTTTTATTTATTTCAAATTTCTATTATTTTCCATTAACAGTATTTCCTTAGTTAAAAAAAAACAAAAACAAAAACTAAAACAAAAAAAAAAAAACAAAAACAAAAAAAAAATTGGAAATCGACTCGACGTCGATCGACGGACCTGCCTCGTCGATCGACGCCGAGCAGCAGGCCGACTGGATATACTTGATCCTAGGAAAGGGTCGCAAGAAGGCTTCACGTCAATCGAGGCGAAGTGCCAGCAGCAATTATTCCACGCCGTGCAATGTCTGAAGACTCCGGGGGATAAAAAAAGTTGATGCCTGAGATGAACTACCAGGTATCGTTCCCTCTTTTGTCTGATTTTCAAACTTATTCCACTCTTTGAGTTGGAAATAAGTTTGGGGGGATGTGGACAAGAGATGGAACATTCTATCTTTTATTTATTCTGCTTTCCGTATTTAAATTTTTTGCCTTAAATTTTAAAATTTTATTCTATTTTGTGGAAAATTTTTGAGTTTTGATATAACCCGAATGAGATTGTGAGAGTTGAATCGATTGAGGGTTGAGTTGAATTGATTGTGATTGTGGTTAGATGCCTATGAATGTAGAATACCGCATGATAGGATTGATTTGATACTTATACTTGCATGCTGATTGAGCTGATTTGAAATTGACTGCGGAAGAAAATTTTTGAACCCTTGTGTGAGAATTTTGAGCCTTTATTTCGTTTGATGTGAGATTCACATGTGTGTTTTTATTTCTCTAGAACTTGCCTATTTTCTGTGTTGAGACTGCATAGTGTGCACAAGTTTAGGAGATGATTTTAGGCCATATTTGATAGCCCAATTCCCTAAACACTGTCCCTTCACATTGAATTTCCCTAGTTAGTCACTTTTGAGCCTATACAAAATTTTTCTTTCCTTGTCTATGAGATTAAGAAGAAGTATTGGTTTCGCTTATGTCTTGAGTTGTGGTATGTGGGTGGAATGATTGTGATATGGAGATAAGAAAATATAAATTAGTGGTGAAAAGATGTGTGAAAAAGAAGCTCAAAGCAAAATAATTAGAATTCTCATAAGCTCTCTGAAAAAAAAAAATATATTTATGTAAAGAGCATAAGAGATTCAAAATGAGCTAGAAAAAAGAAGAGGTTGTGTATTTGTTGATATATTTGAGGAGAAGGGTGAATGAACATAGAAGGTGGTTTGGATTGATTGAGGAAAAAAAAAAACTTGATTGATTTTAGTCACTTGGCCATATTTTCCTACCCCTCACAAAAGCCTACATTACAACCTTATGAAAGTCCTTTTTGATTCTAGACTTGTGTGCACATTCTAGCAGTGGAGATATTAGAAAATTTGCAAGCCTATGGTAGAAATTTCTTCATACATGTTGTTGAGTGCTTTCATCTATTCCTTAAACACTTGAGAGTTGAGCGATACACTTCCCGTGAGTTCTTCCGTTGTTGATGAATATTCTGTCAAATTGCTTGTATGTAGTGGATTTTTGATTCTTGATTGTGATGAATCTTGTGAGGCGTTGCACTTTAATCTCATGATCTTTTGATTTCTTTCTTACCTATTGATTGAGGACAATCAAACGTTCAAGTTTGGGGGGTTTGATAAGCTCATTATTGTACTCGCTTATCTATATTATTTTCTACTATTTTATGTAGTTTTATTGAGTTTATATATATATTATGTGCATGAGTCTATATTAGGTGGTATTATGCGCGTGTTGGTGTTTTTGCAGGTTTTAGGCCAAATCCAATGGAAATCCGTACCGAAAGCAGCCGATGTTGAAAGAAACATGCACGAATTCTTCCAAAGTTGGAATCCGAGCTAATAGAGCACATGGATGGAAATATCTTTGAGTTAGCTTTCCAACGCAACTGCAATCGGGTCAATCGAAGTTCGGAGGAGGAAGTTATGGCCAAAACCGTGAGACCGCGCAGGAGGGGCGAAAAGCTGCGTCGACCAACGCCAATCAGAAGCGATCGACGAAGCTCAAGAAGGTCCGTCGATCGACGGGAATCAGACTCGGTCGACGCGGGGTCTTCTGCTGGAGCGAAAATCTGATTAAATTCGGATTTATTCATATCTTTAGCCCTAGATTTGATAGGATACACATCCACCACTATAAATACCTGTAAAATTCGAACCAATTACATCCTTTATCATTCCCAATCATATTTTAGAGTTTTTAGAGTTTGAAGACTTGGGAAACACGAAACCCTTTATTTTTCTTGTAAGTTCTTTATGTTTATGCAATTTAATATGTTTTCTTTTGGATTTCTATCTACGATGAGTGGCTAGAAACCCTAGCAGGTTCTAGGGTTTAAATATTATTATGGATGCATGTTAGGATTAATTAATTAGGTTCATGATTCCTGTGTTTATTTTCAATTCTAGATTAATTCAAGGACCGAGAGGTGACGATTAATTTAGATGTCTAGCTATTGATAGAAGGACCGAGAGGTGAATATTAATAGTGGGAATAGGAATACATGATACGATCTACACTATCCAAACAGATGTACTAGACGTGGGAATTGAACTGATTTGTTTATCGGATTGACTAGTTTGGTGTACTTTGAGACCGAGCGGAGATGAGTCACTAATTAGTAATCTAGGTTATATTTGCCAAACAAGGAGATATAATATCATTGCAGTATTCCACCTGTTAAATTAATTGTTTCCTACATGTTATCCATAATAAGAGTTCTTCCCTAGAATCTGTGTTCTTTAATTTGCTTTCCAAAACTCCTTTAATTTTCAAGTATTGTTATCTTTATTTTCCAAACAAAACCCTGATTTTGAATTCCTCAAACAATGAATTTTAGAACCATAGCTAGTACATAGGATAATTTCCCCATACAATTCCCCTGGATCGATAACCTTAGGGTTTACAAATTTATTTGCCGCTGTTATTATAATTAATCTGTTAGAAATAGCAGTGATCAGGGCGAGATTACGTTACCCATGTACTGCGGGAGCATGAATCTAGACGTGAAATTCCAAGTCGTGGACGCCGTCTCCGTGCATAATGCTATTCTGGGGAGGCCTTGGATTCACGAGCTCAAGGCAGTCCCCTCGTCGTACCACTAGGCACTTAAGTTTCCCACTCCCTGGGGAATTCAGACCATCAGAGGAGAGCAAAAGGCCTCAAGGGACTGCTACTCTGCCAGCTTTCGAGCCGTCTGTGCGCAACAGCACGGCTCGCCGTCGACCCCCGTTGATCGACCTGAGGCCAAAGAGCTCGAAGAAGTGGCCATAGATGAGTCGGATCTGACTAGCACCACTTTTGTAGGTGCGGAGCTTCCTGCTGATGTCAGAAACGCACTTGTAGATTTCCTCCGGAGCAAGGTCCATATATTAGCCTGGTCGCACAGGGACATGACCGGAATCAATCCTTCAATCATCACGCATCGTCTCTAGGTTGATCCAAACTGCCAGCCCGTACAGCAATGAAGACGAAAGTTTTCCGCGGAGAAGAACCAGGCGATAAACAAGGAGGTACAAAAGCTCATTGACATCGGATCACTCCGAGAGGTGCATTATCCCACTTGGCTCGCCAATGTGGTGGTTGTTAAAAAGAAGAACGGAAAGAATCGGGTTTGTATTAACTTTACGGACCTGAATAAAGCTTGCCCGAAGGACCCCTATCCCCTACCGCACATCGACGCCATAGTCAACGCAATGGCAGGGCATGAGCTGCTGAGTTTCATGGATGCCTTCTCAGGATAAAACCAAATCCAGATGCATCCAGACGATCAGGAAAAAACCGCATTCATAACCAGCCAGGGCATCTATTGCTACAAGGTGATGCCCTTGGGACTGAAGAACGCGGGCTCAACATATCAACGCCTCATCAACTCCATGTTCAAAGATAAGATTGGAAAGAGGATGGAGGTCTACATTGACGACATGCTCGTCAAGTTGCTTAGCTCACGAGATCATGTGACCCACCTGGAAGACGCCTTTCAGACATTAGAAAGGTATAACATGAAGTTAAACCCGGCAAAGTGCTCATTCGGGGTATCCTCCGACAAGTTCATGGGTCATATCGTAACCCAGAGAGGGATTGAGGCGGATCCCACGCAGATTAGAGCCATAAAAGGTATAGAGCATCCAAAGTCACCAAAGGAAGTGCAAAAGCTAACCGGGCATCTCGCTGCCCTCAGCCGCTTCATATCGCGGTATTCAAAATGAACTCACTCCTTTTTTAACACCCTACGAAAAGGAAAGCAGTTCGAATGGACTGAAGAATGCGCAAAGGCGCTCGAAGAACTAAAAACTTACTTAGCCAGCCCACCGCTACTGTCCAAACTAGCTGACAGCGAAACTTTACTGTTGTACTTCTCAGTGTCAGACCACACGGTCGGGGCTGTCCTTGTGCGAGAAGTAGATGGCAAACAGCACCCGGTGCACTACGCCAGCAAATCCTTGCTAGATGCAGAAACCTGGTACACCGCTTTGGAAAAGCTCTCGTTGGCCCTCGTAAATGTTGTTCGAAAGTTGCGACCTTATTTCGAAGCACATCCTATCAAGGAGATCACGGCCTACCCCATAAGGCCCGTACTGTCAAAGCCTGACTTATTAGAAAGACTGCTCTAGTGGGCAGTAGAGGTAGGCGGTCACGAAATCCAGTACGAACCAAGAACTGCCATCAAGTCACAGGTGTTAGCCGACTTCATCGTCGATTTCTCCACAAATCTGCAACTCAAAGCGGAGAACGAGGTGGCACACATGACGAAAGCCAACGATGATGCCAGAATCTGGTCTCTAAAAGTTGACGGAGCTAGCAATATTCACGGCAATGGAGCCGGGGTGGTCCTAACGGACCCACACGGAGAGAATTATGAACGGGCCATACGGCTCGACTTTCCAGCCACGAATAACGAGGCTGAATATAAGGCGCTCATCCAAGGAATCCAGTTAGCCCTAGAGCTTGGGGCTCGTAGAGTTCGCGTAGAGAGCGACTCCCATTTAATAGTTAATCAGCTAGATAGAACTTACGCCGTCAAAGAAGAGCGCCTAAAGATGTACCACTCCCTCATCGAGGGACTAAAAGGAAAGATGGATGAGTGGGATCTCCGTCATATTCCTTGAGAGTCGAACACCCAGGCGGATACCCTGGCCAGTTTAGTTACGACCAGTTCCTCACACAACGTCCGACCGATCCCTGAAGTATGGCTGTTAGCTCCATCCGTAACCACGCAAGACAGTGTCGCGCCCATCAGCCACGACGGAGACGATTGGAGGCTCCTGCTTATCCAGCATCTGGCCGGAGAAACCCCAGCTAGCGACAGAGAGGAGCTGGCAAAAATCGAAAGGCTAGCTGCTCGGTTCACACTAATTAACAATAGATTGTACCGACGATCACTCGGGGGACCCCTCCTCCAATGCATCGCCACACTAGAGATTGAGAGCGTACTCACGGAGACACACGAGGGTGACTGTGGAAACCACGCCGAGGCTCGTTCACTGTCCCACAAAGTAATCACCACCAGATTCTACTGGCCTACCCTCAAGAAGGACGTTGCCGATTACGTTAAAAGATGCGACAGTTGCCAACGTTTTGAGGCGTCAACCCACAAGAATGCAGAGCCGCTCCACGCGTCAATCACTCCCTGACCGTTCATGATTTGGGGGATGGATCTAGTAGGGCCCCTCCCCAAAGGGACCGGGCAGAAAGATCACATCCTCATAGTAACGGACTACTTCACCAAGTGGGTAGAAGGTGAAGCTCTAGGAAAAACCCGTGATCTTGAGGTCATCAAGTTTCTGTGGAAGCATGTCTTGTGCCACTTCGGGATTTCGAAAGAGATATGCACCGACAAAGGGCGACAATTCGTCAGTGAAAGAATGCAAACCTTCTGCAACACGTATGGGATAAGGCTAGTGTTCTCGACACCTCGGTATCCCGAAGCAAACGGCTTAGCAGAATCCACCAACAAGACAGTAATTGTAACTCTGAAGAAAAAATTAACCCCACACGGCTCCGGGTGGGTAGAAGAGCTCCCCGTAGTTCTTTGGTCTTATCGAACCACTCATAGGACCGCCATTGGAGCCACGCCCTTCTCATTGGCATATGGGGTTGAGGTCGTGGCCCCCGTCGAGGTTATCGCAAATAGCCCAATGGTAGAATTCACGAACGAAGCAGAGAACTCGAATTCACTTAAAACCAATCTAGAGCTTATAGACGAAGTAAGAAACGACGCAGCAACTAAAGCCGCTCAACATCGACTCCAGGTGGAGAGGTTCTACAATAAGAAGTTAAAGCTCAGAAGCTTCCAAGAAGGGGACCTAGTCCTAAGAAGAGTGTTCCAGAATACGAAAGAATTCGGAGCAGGAAAGCTGGCTCCCAACTGGGAAGGCCCTTACAAGATAGTCAAAGTAATAGGACACGGGGCTTACCAGCTTGAGACCCTTGAAGGTATAAGGGTACATAACAGTTGGAATGTAAAACACTTGAAGAAGTACTACTTCTAGTACACAGATACGTGTGCTCTAACTTATTCCTACGTTACTTTTATCAATTTTTATTCATAAAGCCATTACTAACTTGAGCATCGGAGCATCGCCCACCCTAACTTACTTTGCTTCATTTCGCAGCCAAGCCTATGGATCGTCACCGAGGGACAGAGAGGGTCGGACTCGATCCTTACCACCTCCTCGGTACTGACCGCTATACTTACAAAAATATGCACATGCGCGGAATAAGCATTAAAGCAAACAGCGTATCGAATATCAGAAGCATGAGGAGCCAATTCAATGTAAAAGCAAAAGCATTGTGTCAACAGCAACGAAGTAAAAGACAAATGTTTCAATTACAACTCTATTACAAGTAGTGAAAAAGGGAATCAAGCGGCAGCTCCGTCCTCGCCGTCCTTCATCTGGACACCCTCTTCAGTCTCGACATTTAAGAAGCTATCAGCCTCTTTCTCCTCAAGGCTCCAGGAGACACCGACATCTTCAGTGAGCACCTCGGTCACGACCGGTGGATCAGTCCCGGTCATCTCTGCCTCGGTGATAGTCGGCGGTGGGGTCGGAGGGCGGGTGATGTTGTCGGTGTCGAACCATGGGCACCTCCGACCGACCAAGGTACAGATTGAGCTGGTCACCATGTTGACCAAGATGTCGAAGGTCGGCTTGAAGGAAGGGTTCGCCACAAGAAGCTCCATATCAACCCCAGCCCCTCCCTTCAAGGCCTCCACCTCGGCCTTGTGCCTCTTCTGCTCTTCCACCCTATCTTCCTGTCCCTTCCGGAATCGAGCCTTGTAGGATTCCAGCTCCTCCTCCTTCTTCGCGAACTTGGCCTCGAAGTCATCCATTGCTCTTTTCAGCTCGCCTTCGAGGACCTTGCGGCGAGTCCAGAGAGTGGCGCGATCCTTCCTCAGGTCCTCATACTTCTTGCGCCACTCCTCGGACATGAGTCGGGCCTCCTGTAGCTCAGAGGAGACTCGGGTGAACTTGTCAGCGAGATCCCTCCTCTTCTTCTTCTCGGCCTCGAGCTCCTTCCTCGATTAACCGATCCCTTCACTCGCGGAGTCGAGAGACTTAACAAGCTTCTCTGCATAGATAGCGAACTCCCGAGTGATCTACAATAAAAGCAAGAGTTAGCTCAGAATGAAAGGCATATAACAAAAGTCAAGACCGAGGGTCGGTAGGTTACCGCTTGAAGCTTCTCCTCCATCAAGAAGGAATCGCGCGCGTAGGCGCTGTCAAAGTCGTCCACCTTAATCTCGCCATCCAACATCCTTTTCACATGGATGGCGTAGGCAGACGTCGAGGTGGAGATGTCGGCAGTTGCACCCGAGCCGGCCAGCATGACGTCCAAACTCCTCGGTTGATCCGAAGAGACGGATCGAGCACGGGAGTCCTCCCCCTCAATGGTTTTCTTCTTCCTCCGGTCACCTCACCTCGGAGGATTTGGGAGGGTCGGTGGATGGCTCGGAGGATTCACCTCGGTAGACCAAGCAGCCGACCCTGAGCTAGAGTTATCCCCTGCACGGGGAACCGTGGAGGCGCGGACAGCAGTCGTCGCCTGCTTCTTCGTTGGAGGCTGCTCCTCAGTCGATGTCGAGGAGCTGGCCTCTCTGTCACGCTTCTGGGCGTGCATCGCCGCGAGCAGGTCGGTAGGGCTGAATCCGGCCATGTCTGCAGGCAGCAATTCCTTCTTCCCTTCTTTGTTGGTCCAGTACTCAGCACCGACAGTCCTTTTGCCCCGAACCGAAGTGAACTTCTGGTTCTTTCGTGAATAGGCTATGTCGATGTGTTCACTCTCCTCGGTAGTGAGGATCGTCGCCTTGTATCCTGCAAAGGCATGAGAAAAAAGGGATGAGTAATCGAGGAGCTAAATATCAAACAGCACACTTAAAGAAATAATTCGCACTCATAGGCACTCTGCCCTCGGACAAGACCTCCGGCTCGGTATGGCTCATCTCGGCCCAGATCCACAAATTCTTCCACCGGGGAGTGTTCTGCACGCATTTAGTGATCATGGGCTCGCGCAACGAGTCCCTCTTCAACAAAAAATAATAACCCGCCTTGTACCTTGTGAGGAGGTATAAGAAATGCCACTCCCTCAACGTCAGAATACCAAGGCCCGTGTCATAAAACACGAGGAGTGTTCCGAGCATATGGCACCAGCTAATGGGGGCCAGCTGGAAAGGAGCCAACCCGTATGATAGGAGCACCGCACTAAAGAAGGCGTGCGGTGGGAAGGCGATACCGTACTTAATGACCGACAAGAAGAAAGCCACCTCATCGATTCGAGGTGGTCTACAACACTGCTCCTCGGGCCTGGGGAGCGTATACTTCATCTTATGGCACGCAACCCCAGCCGAGTACCTCTGCACCGCTTCCTCGGTGGCAATAGAGACCGCCTTCCGAATAGGGTCATTGGGATTCACCTGGTCCTTCTTGACGAAGGACATATCCCTCACCATCAGCCGAAAGGAGTCCTCGCTGTCTTCGCTCTCCTCAACATCGTGATCCGACCCCTCGTGCTCGGACACCTCCTCAGGGTTAGGTCCATTACGGGCGGCTCGCATTCAAACCGACCCCCTTCGGAACCCGAGGAGACGGCCTCCTGCCCGGGTGTGTTCCTGACGCCAACCTCCGTTGATCCTGAGGATGAGGACGGCTCCATAATGATCTCCACTGACACAATCAAAACCTAATAACTGAAACCACACCAGAAAGCACAAACACCCGAAAATTGGAAAGGAAAAACAGAGGTCCCCCGCAAAGCAAAGAAAACAAAACCAAACACACGCACGTAAGCAAAAGAATGGGAAAAGACCTCAGAAATCAAATTGATCGGAAACACCCAAAACAAATTAAATTAGACGCACACCTAAAACCGAACACGCCATGCATGCAGCTATTCAATCGAATGCGCGACAGGCGACCGAACGCAACATGTGACTCGTAAACAACCATACAAAGCACAAAAAGTGATCAAAGCAAGCAGGAACACTAACAAAAAAAGAAAAAGAGTCAAGTCGCTAATTCACCGGAACCCATCGTACTACTCGGAATCAAAATCCACCAAGTCACTGATCGAACAAATATGGGTACAAACGTAAGTCAAGAATCCCATCAAACCCAAGGAAGGACGGAGTTAAAATCGCTGCCACCATCAAACCCAAGACACATATAATTAAGAAACTGACCGACAACTAACCAATCAAGGCAACATAATGATCAATAAATCATGCGAAATCAATAGAACACGATTCCCGAAATACGCCCCACAACTAATCAAGTCCCACAACCTAACTAAGCCCGACGAGCAGTTTGAAAGCAGGATTCGACAACGGAAAACAGAGATACAAAGTAAAAACATGAAAATGCAAAGGATTGGAAGCGTTACCTTATCGACGAATGAAGCAGGAGCGCTGGAGTAAGCCGCCGGAATGATTCAAGTTGCCGCCGCCGGAAGCTATATCGACCGGAGAAATAAGAGATATTCAAGTTGAGAGCTCAGAGAAAGTGAAAGTGATAGAACAGGAAACGACCGCATATTTATACAAAGAAACCGTTCGGTTCCTTCAAATTGCCCCCAGAGTTCAACATAATTACGGTCGTGCCACCCGCTGGGCGGCAAAAATAAAAAACCGCCCAAGGCAAAACCTCGACACCGAGAGGCATCAAGTCTCGATATCGACACTCAAAGACCCTCAGGTGCGACCCGCCTGGAATATACTGAAAGCAACAAGGCCCATAACGGGGAGAACTATAACGCGATCAACACCATTCTCGGGAATGTGAGACCTCCCCCTGGGAGCTCACCAGGTGTCCTACGATCTGCTATAACTCACCCTGCCAGCGCTCTACGGAGCCTAAACAGAGTGCACGCATGAGAGCGCCGCTCCATGCAAGAGAACGTTCTCCGGAATGATTCTTACACGCGTAACCCCCGGACTCACGCTCTAGCCCGCGGGGCGATACCCCGGTATCCCCCGCACGATCATACGCTTGCGCTCCCCAGGAACCTTCGTATTGACTAGGAGTAGTATCCCGGCTACTCCCTAACAGAGCTACTCTCTCCGGAAGTACCTCCAGGGCTCGAGGGAAGTCTCTTGGACACCTCGAACTAGCGCACTCTGTATCGAATCTTAACTCGCAGTTTTGATTCCACAACCTATCTTCGGGTAGGCCATGAAATCAAAAGGGGCTATTGTTGGGGCCGGGCCCACGAGGTCCAGGCCCAATGAACAAGTCGGCCCACGAAAGTGGCCCATCACAGGAAGCCTAACCGCAAGGACCAAAGGAATGGCGAAATACTTCCAAGTCGAGACTTCTACACTGAGGAACCAAATGCCTCGGTAACGAGCAGCCGAGAGGGTGGTCGGTAGCGAGGAGCCTTAAGGAAAGAAACCCTAGCAACCTAGCAGCACCCGACCGTTGCAGCCCTAACCGAGCCCGAGAAACCCGAAACCGTCCCAAAAATCACGGCGAGCCGTTGCTGTTCGACGACTAGGGTTAGAGTTCTTTCTCCGGCCTCTATCCTGTCTATAAATAGAGGCTTGGAGTTCATTTTCAGATATCCTTTTTTTCCACTCTTAATCTCTCCGAAACTCTGCCAAATTTCGATCGATTTAAGAAAAATATATTCGTTTATTTGCCTATTTTCATTATTGATTCGTCGTTTTTTCTATCGTTTATTCCCCGTCTATTTCATCGTTACTTGCTATGTTTTAACTAAGTTCTAAGGGCTCCAATTTCTGAAATTCGAACCTCAACAAATATAGATATATTTTTTATTATTATTATCATCATTATTATTATTATTATCAATTTTAGATATATGGTTGAACTTATAATATTGGAAATAATATATAACATATAATATTGATGAATAAATATTGTACCTATTTTAAAGATTATTTAAAATATATATAAATATATAATTTTACCAATCATATCTTAATTCCTAACGTTTGCTCATTTTTACAAAAATAACCTATTGTTTATAAAATTGCAATTTAATTCCTAACGTTTATATATTTTTGTAATTTAATTCCTAACGTTTCAAACATACATTTTAATTCCTATCATTACTCCATTTTCGCAATTTAATTCCCAACATTACAAATTTACATTTTAATTCCTAGAATTTATTAAATTACATTTTTAAATACTAACAACTATCTATTTTTTGAATTTTAATTAAAAAATAACCAAGCATTTTACATATATTCCTAATATATTTTCTTAATTTTTTTAAAAAAATTATTCCTTCTTAAAATTTGTTCAACTTTAAGATTTAATTTCTAATAAATGTCTATTTCTATAATTTAACTTATAAATATTAAAAATTAAACTATAAAATTATTAATATTATTCTTTTTAAAGAAACGGGCTTCCATTATTTTGCATAAATAGATTAATGTTAGGAATTAAATTACAAAAATTGAAATATTAAGTTATAATGTAATTTTATATCTTGAATTTTAATATTTTTAAGTTAAATTATAAATAATAGAAAATTACACAAATTAAAATATAAAAATGAACAGACTCTATGAAAAAAGATGCAAAAAAAAAAAAAATTATTAGGAGTTAAAATATAATTTTAAAAATGTTAGGTTATTTTTTAATTAAATTGCAAAATGGATAAACTTTAGTAGTTAAAATATAATTCAATATAAATTAGGGAATAAAACACAACTTTTAAAATGTGGGGAACTAAAATGTAGACCTTGTATATGTTGGGCGTTAAATTGCTAAAATGAACAAACGTTAGGAATTAAATTGCATGTTTGGAACGTTAGGAATTAAATTACAATTATGTAAACGTTAGGTTATTTTTGCAAAAATGAGAAAACGTTGGGAATTAAATTGCAATTGGGCCTAAAATAAATATGTACAATTTGTACGTCACACGGATATAAGTTTATTATATTTGTTATACCCCAAATTGAACCGAGATGTAGTTGACAGTTCGATTCACTGTTCTCACCACTCTGAGCAAGGATCATAAAATAAGACTCATAAGTGAGTCGAGACCAACATAAATGGGCAGGAATGCAAGAAAGGAAAGTAGTTAAATCTGTTAAGGAAGCCTTCATCAAGGGATCTTCTCTCAGGAATCAAGGGATTGTGTGTAATTATTAGACTCAATCCTTCATGTATAGAAAGTAGTAATTATCTTCGAAATTGTAGCACCTTCCATGTATATCTTCAGCACTCCTATATAAAGGAGAAAAAGGAGAAAAACAAGAGAGAAAAGGGTTGGATATTTTTTAATCAAAAAGAGAGGTATTTAATCATTTGAACTCCATATTCAAGTACTCTTTCAATTTCAATTTCATTCGAACAATCCAAAGAAACAACAATTGGCGCCGTCTGTGGGAATTGAAAGAAGAAACGAAGATGGATAGATCTGGAAGCGAAAGAGAGGGTACTTTTAACGAAGAAGACTCTGTGAAGAGTAGGGATATATTCGAAGAACACATAAGAAGGATGCAAGAGGAGATGGAGCATCTAAAGGAACAGAATCGGCGAGTAACAACGGATGCAGAAAGGTTAAGGGAACAACTGGCGATATTTCAGGAGCAAAGCAGGGTAGAGGCCACAAGTGATGAATGCCTCGATACACTTTCAGAAAACAATCACCGTTTCAATGCTAGAGTCAACAATGATGGAAAAGATGAAAGGGTAAAGAACCTCGAGTCAAAGGTGGAAGAATTAACAAAGGCACTTTCTGCAGTTCCAGGGTTGGTGAGCCTCTC
>JAPKLW010006930.1:0-16182 GCA_026898455.1 Plectranthus barbatus
GTTTAGAAGAAGTTACAAAAACCACCTAATTTACAAGCAATAGAATGCACGGTTCACTTTCACTCCCTTGGGTACGATATCCGGACTTAAATCTGTATTACTTGTTTGACATACGTGCACTTGCGTATAAATTTCATAGCTACTAGCACAACAACAGGTACAAATTCTTAAATCCGAATTTCGGTGAGTGAGAAATTAAACCACAAGTTGACATATTATGATGTATGAGATAATTAAACATGTGTTTAATTAATGTTCCAAATTGATACAAGTTGAGACTTGTATGTGTGTAACAATAAGTGTGCATTGGTGGTACATGTTAGTGTTAACATGAACTGATTGTTAAGTCTGTCGGATGTTTAACAAACATCGAGATTAATATTTGTATTGTGCATGCACACGTAGTTGACTCAGTCAATACGGTAGTTACAACATGTGGGGACAAGAATATTATGTGCTCGATAATTTGCGACATAATTCGTAATTATCGTAATAATGATTTCGGTTTTTAACCGATGTGTTAATGATGTCGGTTTGTAACCGACAAGACAATGATGACGTTGTAACGTCTCGATATTAAGTGTCGAAACGTAACCGTCACGAGCACTTAATATTTGGTTTGTAACGTCACGACATTAGTGACGAGAGACGTAACCGTCGATACCATAATGCTCGGTTTGTAACCGTTGATCGTATTTAATTATTGATTGTAACACCCTGGGTGGACATGTCTATAAATAGGCATGCATAGGAGTTGTCTCTGGTTGCTAGACATTGAACATACGTGTTCCCCGTCACCAAACAAGAGACAAGCTCACGTAGCCAGATATACTGCATCCTTAGTCCCATATTGCTGCATCTTTTTTGTTGCTCTTCTGCAACTCAGTTTCGCCTCTATTCAGTTCGCCAGAGCCTTTGCGATTTGCTATGCTGCCTCGTAAAGGACAAAACTATTTTACCTTTGGGGACAAACCGCCGTTAGACGAGCACTACGTCGGCGAATTTGTCTTGCGGGAAGAGGGCTTCCTCGACTCGGCTGGGATTTATCCATTTTTATTTTCTTTTATTTATTTAATTTCATTGTATTTCAATTGCTCTCGTACTAGCAGTACTTGCAGATATAGTTGTAAAAACTTGATGTACTAGACATAATAACTTGCAGTGTTTTCAGTCCTCTACAGATCTTGTAACCAACAATCGCAAGACAAATTTCCTACTTCTCAAGATCCTAGATGGCTGATCACACTATCAATGGTGGTGGAGGAAGCAACTCCAACAATGGTCCTAAGCTCCCTCCAAATGCCCAAGTCGAATGATGAACCCTCCATCAATCGGATGATTGTTTTGATATTTAATCTAATGTTGATTATTACTCTTTGAATATTTTTATGGAAAAATATTTAATTTTGACATGTCCCTTGTGTAGGATGATGTCAATGTTGTGGAATTGAAGGGGCAACAAGTGCTCCACTCATGTTCAAGATTGAATTTGGGGCTTGTGTGTGTTCTTCCGATGTCTCTTGCAATCGTGCAATTGTGGGAACTTGTGGAATGATGAGTCCATCATCTCCCCAAAGTTTAAAATGATGAATGGCGAAGGTGGATGTTGGAGAAGAGAAGTTGTGATTGTTTTGATTTCATTTTCCTCCTTGTTGTCAAAATTTTTATTTTGATAGTTTGGTAGATTCATAGTGAATGATCTATTGTAATATAATTCCAAATACTATGAAAGAGGGAAAAAATGTTGGCACGAAAATGTATGTCGTGGCCATGTACCTTGAGTACAAAATGGTAGACTCTCGGTCGGTCATGAAACAAGTGCATTATGCATTGTGTTTATGTCGAAGGGATGGTCTTACCGGATGAGTTCACCATTGTGGTGATGATTGAATCCTTTGTGGTAGGATTTCAAGAGCTAACATTTGCATTAAGCATATGTTTGACTCTTGAGGGTGTTATTGTCAAACTTCAAATTGAAGAGGACAATAAGAATGGTAATCCTAAATTCTTGGTTGAATAGGATGCTAAAGCCAATTTTGTTAGGGCATGATATTTGTCTAACAAATGTAAAAGGCTTAATGTTGAGAACAATGGCAAAAGACCTTATGGGTGAGCCTAAGTTCAAGTAGCATTGCTACAATTGAGGCAAGTGTTGTCACATGTCTAGCAAGTGCACTAAGCCAAGCAAATTGCAAAGGCAATGTTGTTGTACAAGTTACAACAAATGAGAAGACTTATGTGTTAGTCTTGTGCTTTTAATTTTCTTGTAATAAAGTTATTACTTTATCAAGAAAATAAAAGTTGTTGCCAAAGAAAGTATGATGCAAATTGTTGTATCAATTCTTTGTTAAGGTGCTGGAAAAAATGCTCATAATGCTGTGAAGTGAAAACTTAATCGATTGATTAAGAAATTATGAGCATTGAAATACCCCTTTTGTTTTGCTTGGTATGTCTATATTTTAAGACATGACTAAGAGATTTGACCAAGTACAATGTGGTGAAGAATTATAAATATTTCAATTAAATTGCTAAATTTGATATTGAGCATAATTCTTCATGTAGTAATACTTGAAGAATTAAAATATGAAATTGACCATGCAATTTTATTTGAATATTCTTCAATTCTTTGTGGTGAAAAGGTATATTGAAACACCTTTTGAACTATGAAAGAGCTTCAAGCTCTAGGTGGTCAAATTAAACACAATATGACGATTATTGTGGTGATAATGCCAAAATAATAGTATTTGTGGCATTATGAAATAATTCACTATAAGGTGAATTTGTAAATGTCTACTTTTAGACATAGTAATCTCTTTTGTACATAGTTAATGCATATTTGATGAACTAAAGAATGCAAGTTTCTTGTTCAAAGATGATTAACTAATGTAAATTGAGATGATGTATTATGACATGGTAAATAACATGTTAATTTGTTATAATATCATAACACATGTATGTTTGGGTCTCATTGAGGTTATATTTATTTACTTGGCTAGGTAAATATAAAATATAACCAAAGCGGCCCAATATTGAGTTTAAACCTCTAAAGTTGAGTACTAGACTTGAATGTTAGTACTAAAAAAAGGTTTAAAGAATGAGATCAAATTGCTAGAGGGAATGGGATTGAAATCCACATTATTAATGAGTGTAGTGGATACCCAACCTAGATGATTGGAGATCCCAAGAATTAGGTTCAATGGGACAACTAAACTACACAAGTTCGAGTGATAACACCGACAAGATAATGTCTTTTCTAGTGGCGATGCCTTGGAAAATTACTTATCTACCCTTCCCTAAAGATAGCAAGTGAGGTGTTATGAGCCTGTATGTGGTATAGGTTAAGTCCTAAGTGATTTTTAATGACTCCTGAAAACCTCGTGATGGTTGAGCTTGGCAGGGATGCTCGGAATAGGAGGTCACCTATATAAGTGGAAGTGGGGGCCGCTTCAAATGAACACTTATGAATCCAAAGAGGTGTCCATGGCCTGTAATGGAACCATACGTGAGAACGAATAGAGGTTGAAATGTTAATGTTTCAATGTTTTTGTCTCGGTACACGCGATGGAGGATTAGTTCAAGGTATTCTTACCACTAAGCCGCCAGTGTGCCCAATGACATTGAAGATGAACGGTTCAAAGCCATAAGCTACCGGTTCAGGTGCATTAACATTTCTCGAAACTGAGTTGGCTTTGCATTCATGCATTTTAGGCATTTCCACTCATGGGGGGATTGTTGGAAATTCGGGGTTAATTGAGTAAATTTCCCGTGATAAATATTTAATTTTGTCGTAATTAAATATTTTTGTGGTACTGATAACTCTCTTAAAGAGTTATTGTTTTGTGTCTAAGTTGTGGTTAATAATGCTCTAGTATGGCTTGTTTATAGGATCATTGAGTAAATTTAGGTTATTTGGCTAGTATTTTAAATTCGAGTCCAATTTGTTGTGTTTAGTTAATAAATGAGTTTTTGCAGAAGAAATGGTTGAGTTGCATCACAGGTTTACTATGCTGAAGCATAACGAGAGCATGAAAGATAGATATGATGCTACAGCATAGGAGTGGCATGAGTTACATTCAGGAGTGAATCTTTGGGACCACAACAGACATGATCTTTGCACTTTTCAGAGCTTGTCCCAAAAGCAGACACGTGTCGCTCAGGAGAGTAGTCAGAGCCGGAAAGCAGATAGAAAAGCCACGTGTAAGGCCTGGATGGAGCGGAAAAAGAGACAGAGCAGATATTTTGAAGGGGAACAACAGAGAAAAGAGGATCAATCATTCGGAGGAGAGGATCGTCATAGGGTTTTGAGCAAGGAGAACGAAGAGTTCGTGAGAAGCAGCAGTGGCAGTTGCAAGAATCACGAATAGTTTATCTTTCTTTGCAAAACTTATTTTGATATTCTATTGTGGATGATGTTCGTAAATATGAACTTGAATGTTATTTTCTTTTTAACTTTTGTAAGTATGAGCTAAACTCTTTAAGCTCGGGTTATTGACTGGTTATCTTCTTGAATATATGTTGAAGCTGTTTTTGTGATAAATCTGGTGTTTGAGTATGATTCTGGTTTGTTTGTCTACCTAAACACGACGGTGGCAGGTAGAGATCTCGCCTAGTGAGACCGAGAGGAGATCTAGGATGAGGGAATCATGATCTATCTTAAGTTCTAGTGTAGATATACATGGAATCTAAGACTTGTGAAAGCCCCTGTTCTAAAATGGATTGTTTGAAGGCAAAACTTACCATAGACATATGGAGGTTAGCACAAAAGCATAGATCTAGTGCTATGATGATAGGCTAGGCAGAAGGGAGCGTGGCTGCAAGACCCAGAGTTAATGCATGAGGAATGCTACAGCATATAGGAGAGGAGATAAACAGAAGTCAATAACCCGAGTGCATTTTATTATCGATTTCAAAACCATAATCTAGTTGTTTATGATTATCTTGTGGGAAGAAATAGTATTAATTGTTTTGACACTGTTTGGTTTCATTTTATATGCTTTCCTTTTGATTTAGTTTAGAAGAAGTTACAAAAACCACCTAATTTACAAGCAATAGAATGTGCACGGTTCACTTTCACTCCCTTGGGTACGATATCCGGACTTAAATCTGTATTACTTGTTTGACATACGTGCACTTGCGTATAAATTTCATAGCTACTAGCACAACAACAAGTTTTTGGCGCCGTTGCCGGGGAGTGATTGATATTGAATCTGAATGCTATTTTATTGTTTGAATTTTCATGTGCAGTTGTTTGACTGAAGTTATAGAAAACTAATCATTTTCTGTAATTGTAGGGTACTCTAACGGTGTATGAGCGAGGAAACATTTAGAGAAATATTTTTATTTGATCCAGAGATAGAGAGAACTTTTAGAAAGAACAGAAGAAAACAAAGAGCTAACAAGATGGCTGAAAGAATTCCTGATCCGGAAGATAATCTGGAACCAGTTGATGAAAGGGATAGAGTAATCAGAACTTATACTGCACCAAGGTTTTTGGAGTTTGATCCAGGGGTTGCAAGGCCAGAAGTTCAAGCACAACACTTCGAGTTGAAACCTGTGATGTTTCAAATGCTGCAGAGTTTGGGGCAATTTGGGGGAACAGTTACAGAAGATCCACACTTGCATTTGAAATCTTTTCTGGAGATCTGTGATAATTTCAAGCTGCAAGGAGTTACACCCGAAGCCTTAAGAATGCGGTTATTCCCTTTTTCTCTAAGGGACAGTGCAAAAACCTGGCTTACTAATTTACCACCAGGATCTGTGCCTACCTGGAACAAGCTGACTGAAACCTTTCTATTGAAGTACTTCCCTCCAACTAGAAACGCAAGATGCAGGAATGCGATCATTGCTTTCAGGCAAGATGATGAGTCTGTCAGTGAGGCATGGGAAAGATTCAAAGAATTGCTGAGGAGATGCCCGAATCATGGAATACCATACTGCATTCAGATGGAAATCTTTTACAATGGGTTGAATGGTAATTCGAGAATGATGATAGATGCTACATCTGGAGGAGCACTGTTGGACAAGACTTACAATGAAGCTTGTGAAATTCTTGATAAGGTAGCTGCCAACAATTATTTCTGGGCAAACTCAAGAGCAGCAGCTATTTCTACCCCTAAGGTTGCAGGAGTGCTGGAAGTTGACCCAATGAAGGCGTTAACTGCACAAATGGAGGCTCTAGGAGCAACTATGAAGAGTATTGAGAAGAACACCAGCCCAAGCAAAGCAACTCCAATGTGTGCAGAATCCTCAGGACCTTTGGACTGTATTTATTGTGGGGAAGGTCACCAGTTTGAAGAATGCCAGTCAAATCCAACATCGGTTTGCTATGTGGGAAACAGAAATTATCATCATTAGAATAACAATCCATATTCAAATACATACAATCCTGGTTGGAGAAATCATCCAAACTTTTCCTGGTCTGAACAAGGAAATCAAAATCCTGCAGCAAGGGAGCAGCATTATAACAAAGGAGGTTATAATCATCAGCAAAGTCTAGAAGCTCCACCTCCAAAACAAAAGAAAACTATGGAGGAAATGATGAAGGAATTCATGACTCAGAATGAAGTGCGACTGAAAAATCAAGATGCTCTAATTCAGAGTCAAGCATCCCCTTTAAGGAGTCTGGAAATGCAAATGGGGCAATTAGCCAATGATTTGAGAAGCAGGCCACCGGGAGCATTGCCAAGTAACACTGAGAATCCTCTGAATGGAAAGGAACAATGCAAGGTCGTCACACTTCGAAGTGGGAAACAGTTTGAAGAAAGAAAAGCTGAAAATTTGGAAACTGGAGAAGGATCATCAGCAGGAGTTACAGTACCTAAAGAAAATTTGCAGAAAGAAAAGTTGCTGGAAAAGGAAGTTGAATTACCTGATTTGAGAGCAGAGGGAGATTCTGTAGAGAGACCTGCAGAAGTACCAGAGAACAATATTTCGAAAGCTAAGAGGAAGTCTGGATTGGAGGAATATGATTATGTACCCCCACCACCATACCCAACCAGATTCAAGAAGCAAAAGGAAGAGGAGCAGTTTAAGAAGTTTCTGGAGATGTGATCGATGCTAAATCTGCATACAAATTATAGCAAAGGGCAAATAAATTTATAAACAACCCAGGGGTTGGTCGATCCCACAGGGATAGTACAACGAAGGGAAATCATATACTGGATATAGTTTTTGAAACTCTTGTTTGGGCACTTCAAAAGTAGGGTTTTGGTCTTTTTCAAATCAAGGAAATTAAAGGGATAAAAACAAATATTAAAAAGCACAGATTCCAGGGAAATATACCAAACTGATCAACATGCAAGAAACAAATGTTCAAACCCAGAAAAGATATTTTTGGTGGAAAATCTGTTAATGTGGAATTAATTCCTTGGTCGGGCAATTAAATCCTAAATTACTAACTAGTGGTTATCTCCTCTCGGTCTCAAACACACAAAGTTAATCAATTTCATAAAAATCCAGATTAATCCTACAATTGAAATCTTCTTGGTCGGACAGATAATCAAAAGTATTAAACCCTAACTTCTTGTTACTAACCTTCACCTCTCGGTCCTTCGATTAATTAACTGAAACCTACCTCAATCTTCATCTCTCGATCCTTCGATGAGAGTAGATTTTAAATAAAACATAGGATTTAAACCAATAAAAGGGTTTGAACAATTGAATCAAAACATGTATCACAGAAGGAGAAACCCTAGAACCTGTTTAAGGTTCTAGCCTAACATATTGAAAATAGACATTGCAGGGAAAAATAAAGATTGCATTGAAAAGTAAAGGTTCAACAAAATGTAAAGAGGAATTCTAAAGCAAACATAAAATAAAAGAGTAAAACTGTAAAGGGAAAAGAACTATGAATTCTGAGCTAATTATGAGTTTATATAGAAGTAGGGTTGAGGTCCTGGATGTATATCTTCAGAAGGTATGATTTATTGCTTCCATATTGATGTATATCTTGTTCCCCAAGCAATTCTCGCCCAAAATATGTGAAAATCTCGCCAAATCTCGCCTAAACAGTCTGTCTCGGCTGAGATGGCTCTTGCCACGGCCGAGATGATTTTGATTTCGGTCGAAACAGAGACGTTTCCGCCACTTCCGACCCTTCTGCGCAGTCTCACGGTTTTGGCCATAACTTTCGCATCCAAACTCCGATTGATCCGATTCTAGTTGCGTTGGAAAGCTAACTCAAAGATCTTTCAAATACCATGCTCCATTAGCTCAGATTCCAACGGTAGAAGAAGTAGTGACTGTTTCTTTGAACATCTGCTGCTTTCGGTACGGGTTCTCCATTGGATTTGGCCTAAAACCTGCGAAATCTCACCATGGCAAGCATAATACCCTCTAATATATACTCATGCTTAGTTTATTCAAGAAAATAAGTTAAAATGCATAAAAGAAAGGGAAAACAAAGCAATAAGTGAGTAGAAAAACGAGCTTATCAAGATGCTAAAGCAGATTCACATTAACGTGCCATTAGTGGAAGCTCTTGAATAGATGCCAACTTATGTGAAGTTTTTGAAGGATATTCTATCAAAGAAGAAGAGACTGAAGGAATTTGAGACTGTATCATTGTTTGAGGAAGTAGGTGGACCTCTGAGGAGACAGATTCCAGCCAAGTTGAAGGATCCAGGAAGTTTCACCATTCCTTGTTCTATTGGAGGTCGAGATGTAGGTAGAGCTCTATGTGATCTGGGGGCGAGTGTGAACTTAATGCCATTGTCAATCTTTAAGAAGTTAGGCATTGGGGGAGCTAGACCTACTACCATTTCTCTTTAGTTAGCAGATAGATCCACTGTACATCCTGAAGGGAAGATTGAAGATGTACTTGTGAGAGTGGATAAGTTCATCTTCCCTGCAGATTTTATTATTCTGGATTATGAAGCAGACAGAGAAGTGCCAATTATTTTGGGAAGACCATTCCTTGCTACAGGAAGGACACTGATTGATGTAGAGAAGGGAGAGCTAATTATGAGAGTACAAGAGGAGCAAGCTACTTTTAACTTATTTAATGCTATGAAGGTCCATGATGACCCTGAGGAATTTTTTTCTATGGATATATTGGAGTCAGTCATCGAAGAATATTTTGAAGAAAATCATTCTGGGAAGGAAGATGATGCTGAGGAATTACCCAGTGAAGCAGCAGCATGGGTAGAGCAAGGGCAAAAGTTTGGGGGAGTTAGGCAACCATTTGAGCCATTGGATCTGTTGTCTAGAGAAATAAAAGGAACCAAGTCTTCTATGGAGGAACCCCCAGAGTTAACCCTGAAACCTTTACCTGCTCACTTGAAATATGCTTACTTGGGTGAATCAGACACAACCTGTGATCATAGCAGCAAATTTGAAGAAAGAAAATGAGCAAAGTTTGTTGGAGTTGCTGAAAAGGCACAAGCGAGCAATAGGATGGACTATATCTGACATCAAGGGGATAAGTCCCACTATCTGTATGCATAAGATTCTGATAGAGGAAGGAAGCAAAAATTCTATTCAACCACAGAGGAGGTTAAATCCCAATATGAAGGAGGTAGTGAAGAAAGAAGTGATCAAGTGGTTGGATGGAGGAATTATATTTCCCATTTCTGATAGTTCTTGGGTAAGCCCTGTGCAATGTGTTCCCAAGAAAGGTGGAGTCACAGTAGTTCAGAATGAGAACAATGAGATGATCACTACAAGAACAGTAATTGGATGGAGAATTTGCATTGACTACAGGAAGCTGAATGATGCAACAAAGAAGGATCACTTTCCTTTGCCATTTGTAGATGAGATGCTGGATAAGCTAGCTGGACAAGAGTTTTACTGCTTTTTGGATGGATATTCAGGATATCATCAAATAGCAATAGCTCCAGAGCATCAAGGATTAACCACATTTACTTGTCCTTATGGCACATTTGCCTTTAGGAGGATGCCTTTCGGGTTATGCAATGCTCCAGCAACATTTCAGCGCTGTATGATTGCTATTTTCTCTGAGATGATAGATAATGGATTGGAAATTTTCATGGATGATTTTTCAGTATTTGGGGAAGATTTTGAAGCATGTCTGATGAATTTGGAAAAGGTTTTACAATTGTGTGAGAAATCACAGCTGGTGCTGAATTGGGAGAAGTGCTGTTTTATGGTGCAGCAAGGAGTAGTCCTGGGGCATAAGCTATCAAGAGCTGGGATGGAAGTTGATCGAGCCAAAATTGAGGTGATAGACAAGATGGTAGTGCCAAACACAGTCAAGGCAGTTAGGAGTTTTCTGGGGCATGCAGGATTTTACCGAAGATTCATTAAAGACTTCTCTAAGATTGCAAAGCCCTTATCTGAGCTACTTGAGAAAGACAGGAAATTTGAATTTTCTCCACAATGTATGGAAGCATTCTTGAAGCTGAAATCTGCTTTGATTTCTGCACCAGTTATGCAACCACCAGACTGGAATTCTCCATTTGAACTCATGTGTGACGCCAGCAATTTTGCTTTAGGAGTAGCTTTGGGACAGAGAAAGGAGAAAATATTCAGGGTGATCTATTATGCAAGTCGAACCCTTGATGGAGCTCAGAGGAATTATACAACCACAGAGAAAGAGTTGTTAGCTGTGGTATTTACTTTTGACAAATTCAGATCATATCTGGTGGGGTCCAAAGTAATTGTTTACACAGACCACTCAGCAATCAAGTATCTAATGGCCAAGAAAGATGCCAAGCCGAGGTTGATTAGGTGGATTTTGCTATTGCAAGAATTTGATATTGAAATCAGAGACAAGAAAGGGACCGAGAATCAAGTAGCAGACCACCTTTCCAGATTGGAGAATCTCAATGGAGAAGAAGAGATTGAGCAAGTCAATGATAAATTTCCAGATGAGCAGCTGATGAGATGTGAAGAGGAAGCTCCATGGTATGCTGATATAGCTAACTATTTGGCTACTGGAAGGAAACCTTACGGAGTCAAGGGGCAGAGGTTGAAGAGATTTCTCCATGATGCGAAGTATTATTATTGGGATGATCCGATGTTGTACAAACTAGGATCAGATCAAGTCTTTAGAAGGTGTGTACCAGAGAATAATATGCAAGCAATTTTGGCAGACTGTCATGCTGCAGCATATGGAGGGCATTACGGTGGACAGAGAACAGCTGCAAAAGTTCTTCAGTCAGGTTTCTTTTGGCCCACTATTTTTAAAGATTCATTCGCATTTGTGAAGAATTGTGATAGATGTCAGAGAGTTGGAAACTTGCCTGCTAGAAATGCAATGCCATTGAACAACATAATTGAGGTTGAATTGTTTGATGTGTGGGGAATGGATTTTATGGGTCCCTTTCCAATGTCTTTTGGGATTGAGTATATCTTACTGGCAGTAGATTATGTGTCTAGATGGGTGGAGGCATGTGCTTGTGCCCGCAATGATTCAGCTACAGTAATGAAGTTCATCCACAAGAACATTTTTACCAGATTTGGCACACCAAGAGCTTTAATCAGTGATGAAGGCACTCACTTCATCAATAAAAGTTTGTCTGCGATGCTAGCTAAGTATAATGTCACTCACAGAGTTTCTACAGCGTACCATCCACAAACTAATGGGCTAGCAGAGCTTTCCAATCGGGAAGTAAAGAGTGTCCTTGAGAAGGTGGTGAATGTGACCAGGAAGGATTGGTCTAAGCACCTGGATGATTCACTTTGGGCATACAGAACTGCCTATAAAACCCCTTTGGGAATGTCACCCTACAGGTTGGTTTTTGGGAAAGCTTGTCATTTGCCTTTGGAGCTAGAACATAAAGCGTACTGGGCAACAAGGAAGTTGAATTTGGATCCAAAGTGCAGTGGTGCAAAGAGAATGTTGCATCTAAATGAGCTCGATGAATTGAGGCTGCAATCTTATGAAAATGCCAAGTTGTACAAAGAGAAGGTTAAGAGATGGCATGATAGCAAGATTTCTGAGAGGAAATTTGAAGAAGGACAGAGAGTTTTATTGTTCAACTCCAGGCTGAAGTTATTTCCAGGGAAGCTGAAATCTCGATGGTTAGGACCCTTTGTAGTGGTTAAGGTTTATCCACATGGAGCAGTAGATCTGAAGAGTGAGGACACTGGAGAAACATTCAAAGTAAATGGAGCCAGGGTGAAGCATTATCATGGAGGAAGCATAGACAGGGAAAAGGCTTCCATGCCTATTGAAGAACCTTGAGCATCGGAGCCCCTGAGCCATTGGAAGGAATGTCATCAAAGCTGCATAAAAATTGGTTCAGGGAGTAACACTTTTAATTTAATGCATTTAATATTAAGTTTTAGGATTAGTTTAATAGTATTTATCTTTGTTTGCTACAACATGTAAATAGCATGATTTCTTTATTTTAGGTAGTTAAATTCTGTGTGTTAGAGTAAAATTAGAGTTAATTTTATATTTCGAATATTTTATTTGAAGTGTTAGTTTGATAGATTAAAAAAAAAATATGAAAATTTTAATTGAATATTTATTTTTACACCGAGTAAGAAAAATTAACTATAGAAAATTCTGCAGAAAAGGGACACATGGAGGGCAAATAACCGCTGAGGAACTGTGCTGCTGATGTCATCGGAGGCGGGATTACTTTTGGCAGGTTTATTTGTGGTGGTTAAATTTTGAATTTTATATTGTGTCGTTTCAAAAGAAGTCGAAGGGTTTCCTAGTTCTGTATATATCTCTTTTCTGCATTTGAGAGTCTGAAAAAGAAAACCTCACCATTCTGGGTAATTGAAAGAAGAAAGCGACAAATTGAACGAGAAAAGCCGAAGGCCTGTAAGGTTAAAGAGTCGATGTAAGTACCCTGTCTCTTGCATTTCATTTGTTGATTCTGCAAATTGCGATTAGTGAGAGAACATGGGGAAACATGCAACCAACGGTAATTTTTCAAGTTTGAACTTTCTGAAGATTGTTTGGAATTTTGGTTTCGTTTGCAATTTCTGGTTTGTAACTTCTTGTAAATTACATGTTTGCTGTTTGAGAACGCTACATTGTGATGGGTAGTCGAATTTTAGTGCTAAAATGTGGTAAGTTTTACATATGCGAGACAAAAAGGGGTTGGGTCGTTCTTCTTGAAGGTTGTTTGAAAACTAGAATTCGAGTAAAGGAAATTATCTGAACCTCTTATTTTTCTTGAAGTCTGTGAGCCAAACTTTCTGATTTATACTGAAGCATAAAGTTTGGGGGAGGGTATTTTCCTTGCTTGGATGAATTTGTGTGAGAGAGCCTGTTTTGTTAGAATTTGGGAAATTTATTTGTGCATTGTGTCTGACAAGGTATTGTGTGCTTATTTGCTAATTTGGGTTGAGTACAGAAATATCCGGGATGAAAACTAAGCAACCCGCAAAAAGGAAACCTGGTTCAGTGGAAAGTCCAACTCCTAGTCCTGCGAAGAAAGGAAAGGCACAGGTGAAGCCAGTGCGGAGATCAAGCAGAACCGCAGTTGCAACCATGGCCAGTAGGAATGCAAAACTTCCGAAAACAAGTGCAGACAACCCGGTGGAGGTTCCTGATGAAGACACATCTGTTGCAAGGAAGGAAACGCAGTCTGAAAAAGCCAAGAGGGAAAAAGAAGGCTTGAAGAAGTTAATCCATGCTGCTGAACAACTACGTCTGATCGAAGTGGCTAGGGAGAAGTCTGCAGGAAGTAAGAAAACTACACCATCGTCCTCAAGCACGAAGCAAAAGGAACAGAAAAAGCCGGCTGTCAAAGTTCAACCAAAGAAAACGGTTACCCCAGTGAAGGAATCAAGGCAGAAAAAGATTGAGGATAAACAGCAAGTCGAGGAAGAAAATTCTGAGGATGAGGAAAGTGAAGATGTAGAACGAGAGGAAGAAGCAAGTGAAGAAAGTGAAGAAGTCAATGAAGGGTCTGAAGAAGAGCAAAGCTCAGAAGAAGGTGATGCTGAGGCATCAGAAGAGCAAACGACAGACGAGCAAGAGTCTGAAAATGAATCTGAGAAGGTGGAAACTGAAGAAGAGGAAGAGGAGGAACCACCAAAGAAGGCTGGTAAGAGAAAAAGAGAGGAGGAAGCCTCAACAATTGACCCAAATCAAATTAAGAGAAATCCAAAGACTGGAAGGAGGATCAAGGTTGTTGCAGTAAAAGAAGGAGAAACTTCTGCGAAAGCCCAACAGAAGGAGAAGATGAGCCAGAGAGAGCAAATTAAAGAAGGAAAGAAGAAAGTGGGTAAGGAGGCAGTTCTGACCCCAGAAGAGATTGATAATCTTCCGAAGTTTTCATCCAAGACACACAAAGGAAGAATGAAGTTGATAATGGAGAGGCAGTTGTTGATTGAAAGAGGGTTCAAAAGCTTGAGGGTGTTACCTGAGGACGTGTTGAAGCAAGTTGAGCATCAGGGGTGGGAGAATTTTGTGTTGCCACCACCCTATCCTGTTACCGCACTGGTCAAGGAATTCTATGCCAATTGTGAACAACCGTCTGCTGACAAACCTGAGATAGTCGCCACTGTTCGAGGAAAGAAGGTGAAGTTAAATGCTGAAACAATACATGAGGTGTTTGGAACTCACGCACCGGAATCTGATGAATTTATTGAGGTCTGTTTAGCACCCACGAAGAAACAATTGGATGAAGCCCTCAAAGTGGTAGGACTACCGGGAGCCAGGTGGAACGATGAAGCAAAGGATAACAAGTATTTGCTTTCGAAATTCCTACACTCAGAAGCGAACCTGTGGTTACAGTTCTTGAAGAATAGAATTAGCCCAACTACGCACAACACCAATATCGGCCAGGACCGCATTTTGATGATTGCCGCTATCTTGAAGGGTGATCCGATCAACTATGCGCTATTTTTGATTGATGCGGTTGGCTATTCTGCTTCGAAGGAGCGAGGACCACTCTACTGCCCATCTCTGATTTCCGAAATCTGCAAGAGAGCTGGAGTCCCATTCCATGATGAAGAACCACGAAAGACCTCAAGGACCTTCTTCAACATTGAGTATCTGCGCCAAAGGCACGAAAATTCACAAAAGAAGGAAGGGGTGGAGCCCTCGTCTGCTGACCAAGTTTCTGTGCAGGTATTGCAGGGAAGGTTGGACGACATCTCTGAGCAAAATGGTCAACTGCTGAAGGAGTTTGAAAATCTCAGCACAATGATGATGGAGATGCAATTCCAAACCGAGGAACTGGTGAAGAAGCTTGATGACATGAAAGCTGAGAAGGGAACATCCGCTGCTGTGAAGAAGAAGAAGTATGCCTGAAGGCCGTGGTCAACTCTAAACTTGATCTTTTGAACAAAACTCTGTTTTAAATTTATGTTTGTGTGAAGATGTTGGGTGAATGTTTAACCCTTAGTATTTTAGTTAGTTGTTTTGGTCGTTGTTTTCGTAATGGATGTTTAGTAGGTTGAAGTATTAATATGGTGTCTAAGTATCTTGTCTTGGGGTCCGATGATGCGTGTGTGTGAGTACTTTTGCTATCTTGAAATTTCATGATTGATGCTCGAGTGATTGGGATTCAACCCCCAAAATTTTTAAGTTTAACTTTAGTTTGATAGATTGGCTTGAATGACAGAAGTTGTGGTCATTTGTTTTTGAAAACCTGATATGCTAGGTGCTTAAGTTTAGGTGGTACTTTAGTTTTGCTGAAAAAAAAAAAAAAAGGCATGTGAGATGCTACCTACTTGAAAATATAGGCTATTTGAAGCGAAATTTGAATGAGCATCACATGGAGAAATGATCTAGGCATTCTTTACATCTTTGTGCCGGCAGAATTGTTTTTCATTGCATTACAATTACCCTTGCACCTAGATTTGAGCCTTGAGCCTTTTTGTTTATTTTGTCCTTAAAAGATGTGAGCTAATTTCCCATACACTCACCCTGATTTGAGAGGTAGGCTTGTGTAGGTTCTTCCACTTATAAGTTAGAGAAATAAGGGAATAATAGAAAGGCAATAGTGTGATTATGTAGAAGCTTGCGAGCTTGTTTGTGAATAAACCATGCTACAGCCTGTGAGAAGCATGAGTATTCTAAAAAAAAAAAAAAAAGAGAGAGAGAGAGAAATGAAATTTTGGAAGATAGAAAGTAAGAAAGAAAAGAAGAAGAAAAGTGAGAAAAATTAGATGGGACAAATAACCATCTAGAAAAAAAAAGAGCTTTTAAGCATGAGAGGAGTTTATAGTCCGTTTTATTTTATCTCGGGAATAAACCCTAAGCGGGAGACCTATTACACTGCCTCTCAAATCTATGAGTTACTTCATCCA
>JAPKLW010006931.1:0-16179 GCA_026898455.1 Plectranthus barbatus
TGTAAAAATACATATATATTAATAAATTAAAAACACTAATTTATCAAAATAATATGAATTAAAATTAAAATAATATACAATTTGTATGAAAATATGCTTGTTTAATTATTATTTAAAAAATATTTTTGCAATTTAGAACTCTAAACTTGATTTGCTAGATAATTTCATTTATATAGAATTAATGATTTTAAAGTTAAATCACTTCTATATGAAAATAAATTTTTACTTAAATGGAGTATTATCTAATCACTTTTATCATTTTATGCAAACATCACATAAAATAATTCAAAATGTAATTTTTAAAAATTTTAGAACATCTTTTGCAATTAAATAATAATTGAAAAAATATTTTTTTAAACATGTTCAAAAACATATTTTATAATTTATGATACTTCCATTATTAAGTAATAATTATAAAAATATTATTAATTAATTTAATATTCTTTATTTCAACATGTACACAATTTTCAACTATTAAATAATAATTGCAAAATTATTACTAATTTATTTAATATTTTTTATGTCTTTATGTACACTTATTTTCAATAATTTTAGAGGATCAAGTTCGAAATATTTCAGTATGTTATATAGATATAAAAAATTATATTTAGACAAAATTTATAATTGTTGTTGGGCCTAAAAATTATTGGGCTATAAAAATTAGGCCCATGTCCAGTAAAGATGGCAATGACGCAATAGGACACTCAAACGGGCTCTACGACTTCCAAATAGTAAATTCAACTAGGCCCTGGCCTAGCTCACTAGACCATGACCTAAGGGGACCTACCCAGAGGATCACGACCCATCAGCAAGATCCAACTCTCGAAGTACACGTCCCGGAAACACGGATTACGACCTACCAGCAAGGTCCAATTGAAGACCTCCACGACCCGCTCCTTCTAACAGGGGACCCCAAAGCTGACAATAAAGACCTGAAGGGAGTTCAAGGAGGTGAGTGTCGAACCAAGCGCAAGACACGGAAGGCAGGTGGAAACCCTAATCCAACTACCCCGCCGAAATCAGAACCACCGCCGCCAACAAGAAAGACGTTTGACCTAATTGATACCCTAGTTGAACGATCCTGAAGAAAGTGTAGGGTTTTTACGTGAACCGAATCACCAAAACCAAACTGAACCGGATCGATCTATGGATATTGCCCACAATTCAAATTCTCAAAACCCTAGCATGCTCCTATGAATTTAATACATAATTGTGGATTGAGAGATTACCGTAATTCCGTAGTGTCTGTACCGATCTTTTGCGTTTGAATTCCAAACTTTAATTCAACCACGCAATACGAATTTATCTGCGGAAGAAGAAATTAGATCTCTAATTTCTAAAATAAATTCGAAACAAAGAAATTGAGAAAGAAGAATTATGTTCTCCAGATCAGGTCTTCAGATCTGTATCCCTGTGCTGATCAGATCTACTACTGGTGAGGACTCCGTAGAACTGTGGCTTGAGCAGGACCAGAATCGAAATTCTCCTCCCTTTTTCTCCAAAGTCGGCGCCCCACTCTCTCTCTCCTAGGGTTTGTGTTTTTCAACTGTATTATGAAGTCACTTGGGTTTCAGAGAGAGAGCTGTCTATTTATAGACCTAAGGTTTTATCCCTAATGGGCTCTTTGGATTCAGCATATTTATTGGGCCAGAACTGGGACCTAATGCAAATAATAAAGTGGGCCTATAAATTAATTAATTCTCATGTCCACAACCCAGGACACAATTAATTAATTAATATTAATTATTTTTCACCACAGATTTAATACTGACCTACCCCTTTATTACCACGTTATGAGAACGAGTTGCATTAATTGAGAATCCCCATATTTAAGGTTACCGGACATCCATTAATTAATCGGAGACTACCCACAGCCGAAGCATATGGTACAAGACTCATTTCGTCTTTCTCCCGCTGTGTCTGAGGACACTGCCCACTAGAAAGACGAACGCCATGTCTGAAAGGTAGCAAGCCTTTCTTGGCGAGTTGCATGCTGAACCGGGCTATCACAGTATCCACATAGGATGCCTAGGATAAGCTCAACATTCTTCTTTTATGATCTCGTAAGACCTTAATCCCAAGAATGTAGCCAGCTTCACCCAGATCCTTTATTTGGAACTATTCGGATAACCAAACCTTAATTTCGGACATCACTCCCTCGTTGTTTCCAAATAGGAGTATGTCATCAACGTATAGTGCAAGGAAGACCACACTCCCACTGACACAAAGTCGGTAAACACAACTTTTGTTTTACAACTGTGCAAATCTATAGGATTTAATCACATCGTTGAAACGTAAGTTCCACGACCTTGAAGCTTGCTTAAGTCCATACAAGGACTTCTTAAGCTTTCAGACAAGATGTTCTTCGCCCTTGCTTATGTAACCCTCTGGTTGCTGCATATAGATGTCTCTACCTTCTTCAAGGTAACCGTTTAGAAAAGCGATTTTGACATCCATCTGCCAGATCTCGAGGTCCATATGCGCAGCTATGGCAAGGAGTATCCGGATGGATTTGAGCATGGCTACGGGTGAAAAGGTTTCGTCATAGTCAATGCCCTCTTTCTGACTATAACCCTTTGCCACCAGCCTGGCCTTGAAAGTCGTGATCTTTCCATCCGCCCCTTTCTTTCTTTTGTATACCCATTTGCACCCTATGGCCCTAAAGCCATCCGGCAAATCAGTTTTCTGGTATACATCCATAGCAGTTATGGATTCTATTTCAGAATCCATGGCGACACGCCATTTGGCAACATCCTTGTCCTGCACTGCCTCTTCGTAAGTCAGTGGGTCAGAGTCCTCATGTCCGTCTTCCGGGCTCAAGTTCGAGGACTCACCCACGAACATGTACCTTTCCGGTTGGAAAATAACTCTCCCACTACGATGAGGCATCGGTGCCGTGTCAGTAGTAGGTGCAGTGACTTGTGGTCCTGCACCTTGCACTGAAGAACGTGTCTGTGGTGCTGTACCTCTCACAGGTGCACCCACATCTACACGTTCTCCTTCCCTTGGAATTGCATTCTCGTTCTCAATTTCTTGAAGAATGATATCACTCATTGACCTGTGATTACTCACATACTCGTCCTCCAAGAATCTAGCGTTGGTGCTAACAACGACCCTTTGACTCTCAGGACAGTAAAAATAACCACCTTTCGTTTGCCTGGGATACCCTATGAACAACATTACTTTTGACCTGCTTTCTAACTTATCAGGTTCCTTCGATAATATGTATGCCGGACAGCCCCATACTCTAAACTTGCACAAACTAGGTTTGCGACCAAGGAAGAGCTCAGAAGGCGTCTTAGGAACTGATTTAGAAGGCACCACATTAAGCACGTAAGCTGTTGTCTCCAATGCGTAGCCCCAAAACGAAATTGGTAAGTTTGCATAACTCATCATTGATCTTACCATCTCTAGAAGAGTCCTAATTCTTCTTTCAGCTACACCGTTTTGCTGGGGAGTACCCGGTCCAGTCCATTGGGATGTAATCCCATTTTCTGACAAATACTGCAGGAACTCGTTACCGAGGTATTCGCCACCGCGGTCAGATCGCAGCGACTTGATAGTTTTCCCGACCTTCTTTTCTACTTCAGCCTTGAACTCTTTGAATTTCTCAAAGCATTCAGACTTGTAGAGAAGCAGGTAAACGTATCCGTACCTTGAGTAATCGTCAATGAAAGTGACGAAGTACTCGTACCCTCCACGAGCCTGCGTGGACATCGGTCCACATAAGTCAGAATGGATCAATTCCAACACTTCCTCTGCTCGAGACTGACTAGCCTTGAAAGGCCTAGTTGACATCTTGCCCTCGATGCAGGATTCGCAGACTTGATAAGGTACAGCCCGGACTAAGTCCAATGTACCGTCATCTGCAAGTCTCTGAATCCGCTTCAAGCTGATGTGACCCAGTCTCAAGTGCCAGAGATATGTAAGATCCTCATCAGAAGAAGTAAGTTTTCTCTTCCTAGGATTATCAATTACGGATGAATTACATGAAATACTTGCGGAAGACTTATGATTACAATTAACAACATAGAGAGAATTATTCAGCATTCCACGACAGATAACACCGTTATTACCAATGATAGAAACACCACTATCAAAAATAACTGAATATCCATCAACATAAAGTTTGGAAACTGAAATGAGGTTCCACCGAAAATCCGGCACATACAAAACATCTCTCAATGTTAAAACGGAATCATCAAAGTACAAGGTGAAATCTCCAATGGCAGCTGCACTCACTTGTGCTGCGTTCCCCATCGAGATGGTAACCTCGTCATTCTTCAGTACCTTCCTCGGTGTGAACCCCTGCAAAATGTTACAAACATGATCAGTAGCTCCAGTATCCACTACCCACGAATGAGTAGAAACCGATGCTAAACATGTTTCCGTTACAAATGCAAATGATGTACCTTGTCCCTTGCTTCCGCATGCCTTCTCACTTGAAGTGACATCAACCCTCTTCATTTCATTTTACCTCCTCTCACGTGATCTGCGATCAATCATATTTTTGCACACAGTATGAACCACATCTTTCAATGTACCCAAGCTGTGCTCAAGATCTGATAACTCAGACTCCCATGAAGGTACGAAGGACTGTCCTGCTATGAGATCAGTAAGCAACTCCTTGAAAGAGTACTCACTTCTCTTAGCTAAATCCTTCTTAAAGTCATAGAATGAAATTGGTAAGGAGTTCAGGATTATATCGATCTTAGCCCGATCACTGATACATCCACCTCCACGTGTGAATCATTTCATGGTGTTATCCATGATCATCACATGCAGTGTCACTGAACTGCCATCAACCATTCTCTTACAGACAAGGTCTCTAACGAGATCACAGTTGACAGTTCGTTCCACTTCACCATACGTAGCCACTAAGTCCATCCAGATAGTAACAGAGCTACAATAGCCCATGTACTTGAGCTTAAGTTCTCTAGAAAGGTTATCTGAGATTAACTTGTAAGTAAAATCCTCAGATGCCACCCAACTGTCATAGAACTCCTTCTCACATCTAGATACTTTATGGTAACGTGGGGCAAGTGGCATCATAGTAAGAACAAACATGTGTTGTTTAGTCAGAAGAATATGCTCAATGCAATATCTCCACTCATGGAAGTTCGGACCAGTTAGAGGATTGAGAGCAAGTATATGATCGACAGTAGACATAGACATATCTGAAACAATAAAGAATCTTAAATAAGAACATACATGTTGAACTTCGAAAACAAATGCATTGAAAACCTTTTAATAAATCAAATACAAATGTTTTCCACTAATTGCCCAAGAGTTCCCACCGCAAGCTACACTCGTAGACGTTTACGATGTCACCCTCAACCAGAACTGCGGGTTTTAAGCCCCAATCCATTTAATTTCACTACCATGTCAGGATGCTTTTGGCACTAGAAATTAATAATTAGTGAAAACCTTAGAGCAAGCCATCTCTCAAGAACAGGGATGCAATTCTTGCATTATATTCTAAGATGCTTCTAAGCAATTAACCACAAATTTAACTCCGGCCAAATAAGACAGTTTAGCATGGCACGTAACCATACCGCACAGCCCTTAAAGCTTTTGTTATCTATAATTTAAATCAATCCTAGAATACTTGTGAAAGAGGTCTACGCAAGCTACACTCGTAGACGTTTACGCAAAGCCCTCCCACTATTCACATGATTTAAATTGTTTGTCTAGAAATCCCAACAACCGTACCCATGCACCTCCGGGAACTAGCAAGCTACACTCGTAGACGTTTACTAGAACGAGAGATGCACTTACAGCCTAGGACCGCTTTGTGGAGGTCTATTGATTTTAATTAAAAAATCTGCTTAGTATTTTTCTTTTAAAAAGGTTTCTTTATGCGCACACATAATTTCCTTTTGTCATTATATTTTCCAAATTTTTGCATGTAATAATACAAGCCCAAAAATTCCCAAAATATAATCCAACAAAAGAAATTAATCACATAAGCATGCTTAGAAAGACAGTAAATAATAAAAGCAGTAAAACATGCTTTTCCTATTAACTACACATGCTTAAATTGCGCACATAAATAAATCACATATCATACGAGGATAATTAAGGCAAACAAAAATTCCTCATGGCCCCAAAAATAAATAGAAAATAAAATCTATCTATTACAATTTGAATTTTGAATTTAATGGGTAAATTCAAATCTTCAAGGGCCTCCAAATCTTGATACACCAAATCTTTTGGGATTTAGGCCTTTGTAGTCTGATGATTTGCCCTAACCCTAATGCAAACCTAGGGTTTACACAGGATTGCACAAACCACCAAAAACACAAGCCACCGCGACGGGACAGCAGCAGCCGACGACGACCGGAGTCGCCGCCGACCACCGACCGCCGCCACCGGCCCAGCCGTCGCCGTGCCGCGTGCGCCCGCGCGCGCACCCCCGCGCTGCCTCGCACGCGCCTGCGTGCCGCGCCGCCCTCGTCTCCGTCGGCCCTGCGTCGGCTCCGTCTTCGTTCTTCGTCATCGGCCTGTCCAATTACATAATTTGAAAAATAAAATTACAGAAATTATTCTATTACAGTTTTCAAATCTATGCTAATCATGGATTTTCTCGTGATTTTACAAAATAATCCAGCCCTACACGGATAAACCACCGCGGGCTGAATCACACGGGTTGCCACGAGGAACAAAAACCAAACATCCACAATAATAAATTCATACATGCATAATATCAAATTTAATTATGAACAACAGAGCCATAAATCAGAAACCTGGCTGTGATACCAATTGTAGGGTTTTTACGTGAACTGAATCACCAAAACCAAACTGAACCGGATCGATCTATGGATATTACCCACAATTCAAATTCTCAAAACCCTAGCATGCTCCTATGAATTTAATACATAATTGTGGATTGAGAGATTACCGTAATTCCGTAGTGTCTGTACCGATCTTTTGCGTTTGAATTCCAAACTTTAATTCAACCACGCAATACGAATTTATCTGCGGAAGAAGAAATTAGATCTCTAATTTCTAAATAAATTCGAAACAAAGAAATTGAGAAAGAAGAATTTTGTTCTCCAGATCAGGTCTTCAGATCTGTATCCCTGTGCTGATCAGATCTACTACTGGTGAGGACTCCGTAGAACTGTGGCTTGAGCAGGACCAGAATCGAAATTCTCCTCCCTTTTTCTCCAAAGTCGGCGCCCCACTCTCTCTCTCCTAGGGTTTGTATTTTTCAACTGTGTTATGAAGTCACTTGGGTTTCAGAGAGAGAGCTGTCTATTTATAGACCTAGGGTTTTATCCCTAATGGGCTCTTTGGGCTCAATTCAGCATATTTATTGGGCCAGACCTGGGACCTAATGCAAATAATAAAGTGTGCCTATAAATTAATTAATTCTCATGTCCACAACCCAGGACACAATTAATTAATTAATATTAATTCTTTTTCACCACAGAATTAATACTGACCTACCCCTTTATTACCACGTTATGAGAACGGGTTGCATTAATTGAGAATCCCCATATTTAAGGTTACCGAACATCCATTAATTAATCGGAGCCTCTGACAAGCTCTAACTACAATTAATTAATATCTTATAATTCCTGAGTAGTACCACTCAAACCTTATCACTCGTGCATGAACTTAATCAGCCTGCAGGACTTTGGCACGATGAATGTTATTGAGCTCCTCAGGGAATGTCCCCATCCTATTACTCGGATATGGTTACCTAAGTTCAGTCTCAGGCGGTACTACACGAGCTGTTGTTACCCAAGATGCGGATATACGAGCACGTTACTCAGGCTCTCCATCATGGCAAGTCAAAGCAACAGTCAACCCGTGCAAACCCCTGAACCTTCGTTAGGGTTTGGACTCAATCAATATAACGAGATCTTTTATTCGCTGATGTCAGACAGACGAATATATCTCACTGCGGTCCATCAATACGCCACCTCTGCGTACCAGCATGTCAAGTAACCAAGACAGATTACTTATTCCGACAATGCCGCAGCCATCCGGACAGACGTATCCTCATACGCTGTCTCGGCTGTGATTAGGTTTATGTCTCACTAGGTCAAGTGATCATACTGTCTTCTGCGATCTACAACACGCCGTATGATCGTCTCTATCGGTGAGACAAGAGGATACCATTGTTCATACATGTACGATTGTTAACAGATAGGAGAAATAAACTGTTGTATACTCATTATAATAAATGCTTTCAGTATACAAAACCCATCTGAAGGCGCATCGATCACCACCCTCAACGACCTCCATGGAAATCGGAACGACCCCGAAGAAGGTGCAACGATCACCACCTTCAACGACCTCCATGGAAATCGGAACAACTCCCGAAACTCGCTAGGGTTGTAACGGCTCCCTTGGACTATAAAAAGGTAGTCGATAGCTCATTTTTTACACGATTTTCTCTCTAATACACTTGTACTCTCAAGCATACTCACTCAATTTCTCGCCATTAATAATATACTTACCTTATTTCGTTGTTCTTTAGTTGTTTTCTATTTTGTTTCTCATAAGTTTCAAGGGTCCCTATTCCATCACAAATCGAACCTCAACAATTACTTTATTAAATTATAATGTATTTTGATACAAAATAAATATTATTCTAAGAATATTAATTTTTAGCCTTTAGTTTTATAGTAATATTAATAGATAAGTGTTTCCTCCAATTTTTTTTCTTAACCACTTTTTTGCTTTAATATATTGATAGATTATAAAATATAGTTAGTAATTGTTGAGGTGATTTTGTGTAAGATTAGAACCTAAACAAATTTAAAAAGATTACAACGGTTATACTGATATAATCAAATGTGATATTTAATGGTAAGATTGAAGTGTGAAATAAAAATGGAACAAATCATTGTTAAATGTTAACTTACTATAGTAGCATATAACGGCATGCAGGTAGTAATTTTGCAGTTAAAGTCCATGAATATTCTCAATCTTTGTTGTCCAAAAACAGAAAAAACTAACTATAATCTCTTAACCTACTACAAACTCCCTTGCCTAATCTTCCATAAACATGTTTAAAAACGGGCACGGGTTTTGATCTATTACTCCTTCAAATTCCAAACATCACGTCTCTTCGCCTGCTTAATTCAATGTCCAGGTAAGAAAAGCATTAGTAGCCAGTGTATTGGCATTGCATTCCGACTCATTTCTGTCTGGATTAACTTTGTAGGAAAGTGATGAAAACGATGGGGCAGAGGAGGCGAAGCCCTCGAATCTCAGCCCTCGATAAGAGCAAGGATGATCATCAAACTAGTTCAAGAACCTGCAGAGCCAAGAGAAGTCTTGAAAATGCAGCTGCTTTACCTCCACTCTCAAAATTAGCCAAACAAGTTTGGAAGGTATTATGTGTATATATTTTGTATGTATATTATTATTATTCATGATACATATACACTAGTGCATTCATCATTAACTTGAATGCATGCTGCAGGGAAGAGACAGTCCAGAAAATGCAGATTGTGGTGAGTTAAAATATGATATTACTATCCACAAAAAGTAATCAAATAACTTTTTCCATTGGTTGTGAATGGTGACAGTGGAGTGGAGGTCTGTTAAAGAAGATCAAAAGGGTGTTACCACAACTGGTTGGTACAATATAATATTACGGTGTAGGGATGATAAGAATGATGATGATGATGCTATATATGACTATTTTCTGTTTACTAGGCAAAGCATGTGTGATGCCGGCGAAGCATATACTTGAGCTCGTTCTTGATACACTACAGAGGTGAAGATCTAACCTATGGCATCTGCATTTGTTTTGATGAAAAATTGAAGGGATGTGAATTTTTGTTGGTGTTTTAGGAGAGACACTCATGAAATATTTGCTCAGCCAGTTGATGCTCATGAGGTTTGTTTCCCTCCTTGCCTTGGCGGATCCACATTAATTGTGTGTGTGTTAAATTGATGTGTTGAAAATTAAGGTTGAGGAGTATTATGAAATAATAAAAGAGCCAATGGACTTTGGGACGATGAGGGCAAAACTGCATGAAGGGATGTACCAAGATCTTCAACAATTCGAGCATGATGTGTTTCTCATTCCTGAAAACGCCATGCATTTCAACTCTTCCCGCACCATCTACTTCAGACAGGTAAGGTACCTAATCATCATCATCTCCAAGACTTGCTTGTAGTCGACTAACTCTGTGATACATTGATGTGTAGGGTCGAGCCATACATGAGTTAGCAAACAAGGTATTCCATGTCCTTAAAACGAAGCCAGAGAGCTTCGTGTCGGAGTTTTCAGGGAGTAGGAGAAGATCCATGAGAAAAGCTCTGAGTGAAACCATCCAAACTTCAACTTCAACATTCCGGAGAAGCAGCAACAGAAAGAGCCCTCCTAAAAGGACCGGTAAATTAATGAATCATAATTTTATCTTTTGTTAATTGATTTGATGAATGAGAGGAGAGCCATTATATAGGAAGCGAAAATGGTGCAGCAGCAGCAGGAGAAGAGAGTAGTAGTATGAGTAGGAGAGAGACATACTACTACATGTCCGAAGATGCGGATGATCCGCTGCTTGTCACCACTTCCCAACCACTCGCTCTGGTATTCTTAACTGCATTCTCATCCTACAAATTTATCAATTTTTTTTTATAGATATTTTCATCTCTTTTAATCTTTAAACAACAAAAAATATATAAATTATTTAATCTCGCTAATAAAAAATTAAACATACATGGCAATCGTTGCGTAATAATCAATTTCAATATAAATAATATATATTTTATCATTTCATTTTCATCAATTTTGATACATATATCTTATACAAACTTTTTGCATTAAATAAATCTATATAACTTTTTTTTTAAAAGATTTAATCAAGTGATATAATCTCGAAGTAGGTTTTAATCAGATTTTGAGCTCAGCCTTAACAAATCTCGGGTTAAGCTTTTATTGGATTAATGTATTTTAACTCCAATTTGGTTTTAGCTCAGTGTAATTGAATGAAGCTTGGAATTTGAGGTAAGAATTAAGATTCCTAAATTTGATTGATGTGTGTGTTGGCAGGGATTGATAAGCTACAAGGAGAGCCTAATGTCGTATGCAAAGGAATTGGGGCCTACGGCACAAGCGGTTGCAAAGAGAAAGCTACTTGGGGACCATGAACATTCCAAGAGCAACACCACCAGTACTAGTAGTAGCAGTGTTGTGGAGTTCAAGACATTCCGTGACTTCGCTGGCTGCACCACCTCCAACCCCTTTGCCACCATGACTGTCACTGTGAGAGGCAACTGGATGGGAGACAAGGACAAGGACAAGGAGAAAGAGAAAGAGAAAGAGAAAGAGAAGGAGAAGGAGAAGGAGAAGGAGATCCCCAGGAACAACTACAAACCACCAATTAGCAACAGCAACAGGAATTGCTCCGTCATACTGGCTTTGGAGAATCACCACTCTCATCGATTCAAGTCCAGACACAAAATTCATCAACCACATACTCAGCAGACCAAGCCTCCTCTGCCTTCCCACTTCACTTTTGACCTTCCCTTCTTACAATCACGTCTCCGCCACATCAACCCTGCCCATCCTATCATTTGAATTTATTCCCTCTTTTTATCTTATATCAAATTCTTCTTCTGCAACTTTTTTTTTTTGTACTTGAATAACATGTTTTGGAGGTTGCGCTTATTCTTACAACCAATTTTGTATGTGACTCATTTTGAAAAAGGAATGGAATCTAGCCCCTTTTATCCTAGATGGGAGACTGATCCCCTTTCCTTTATATTTGGGAAAGAAAAAAAAAAAGGTGGGGTTCTCACGACAAGATTATGAGTTCGATCTTCTATAAAATTATGTAGTATGCTTTTATTTAAATTAAGAAATAAGGAATCAATTAGGTATGATCCAACTAATCATAAAAAAAATTCGATTGTATTTTGCTCAATAGGGACAAGTCTCGTGGTCAAGATTGAACATCTAACTTGGCTCTTTATGGCTTCTAAAACATATTTTATCTTAAGCTTGAAATACTACAAAATGCTAGAAACCTAATCAAAGCTCTCGTTAATCAATTCAGGTTGCATGTACTAACCAAGACAGAAAGAGGACAAAAACGTAACATCCCCATGCAATGAAGTGAACAGCACAAGGTTTTTAAAAAAAAAAACTCAAAGAGAGAATATTACATCAAAAAAGGGACTTTTATGTACCTCGCAAGCTATTGCATCATATACTGTTGAAAGTGGACGCAACTCCAGTCCAGATACAGGAATTCTTCACATTCAAATTTTTTTTTTTTTTCTGTTTACAAGGTATAATCGTGCCAATGGCAACATAATAATAGTTACAGTTAAGATTTGCTGCTATGCAGATGGTATGATCAGGACAGAGCTGCTCCTGATGGATTAAACCTTCAAAAGCAGAAAACTTCCTGGATTCAAAATAACTGAAAAAATAGACTAGTCGATCCATCACTAAATGATCTAAGATCAGCCGGTTTCACCAATGCCCGGCATAAAGGGCATGTCCGTTCTCTCTCAAACCTGAACACACAAAAAAAATCCAATAACTCAAAATTGGAATGCAATCATGCTTATGCACAAAAAACCAATCAACCTAAGTTGCGGGTCCTACTGCATGACAACTCATGATGCTTCCTTAATTCTACACATTGTATTATGTTTTATGAGCAACCACGTATGTTTGGGGAGACCTATATATCAGTCACTCCCACGCAAACGATGAAACCAAAAATATATTGACAGCTACAAAAAAATTCATTAAGCTTTTATTAAACTGGTACTACTTTATATGGCCTTAGATACTGAAATGTTGGCAAACAGATAAGAAAGACAACTATGTCCATTTGTAGCTTGCTAATGGCCAAGGTAGTTCTAGCTCAAGAAAGAAACGGCTATTACTGGAGATATGTTGGGTAGATACTAAACGTAATAAGGAGAAAAACCAACCACTCAGAAACACAGTCCTCGCAAAATATGTGTTTGCAACGTAGAAGGACTGGAGCGTGCATCTTTTCCTGGCAAATAGCACACAAATCTCCAGCTGCGACGACCTGTATCAAGTCAAATGTTATGTCGATAACAAACTCCTTAATGGAAGGAAAGATTTATGTCATTGTCAGAAAAGAACATTTCAGAAACTAGAAGAAGATTCCAGGGAAATTTGAGAGCCCACACCAACAAAAGGAAATACGAACAACAGCTTCAATAATGTGCCGTAATCAGCGGTGAATTATGAAAGGCCAGTAGAGAAGAATTCAATCCAAGAGCACATCACAAAAGAGAAAAGCAGCAAAAATCTTGGGCAACAATTTCATTTATTTGTGGGGATAACAGCCAAATTTCTTCAAAAACCCATGCAACAAGAGCATCATCCTGTCACCACAGTACTCCCATTTTTACAAATTAAGCTCAGCGCCAACCTCATTTCAAGATAAAAATCAAGTGCTTTGCAATGATGCCAAAGAAAACCAAACAGGTTTGAAGTACATTTGCATAGCATTTAGCTACTCAACAAGTGCAAATGTAAAGATGACGGATCTAACCATTCAAAGGTAAGGTTTAAAGATACGACATTAAAAGTACTGAACTGCTTGTGCTAAAGTGGAAGCAAGATTTTTTAACAGTATACATCAAGAACTACTTCATTCCAGAAGGAATATATGCATATCTCTCAACTGAAGAGATTAGAATAGGATTTTAGCCAGTTAATATCCTCAACAATAGCTCAAGCAATTTGGAATATATAAGGTACAAATGCCATTGAAAGAAAATGATACCTGTTCAGATGTAGCGTAAGCTCCGTAATGGATGTCTTTCCTTGACAATGCTTTAAGAGCAGTAATGAATGATTGGACCTAAAATTGGGAAACGAGTGACTCTTAACAAATTCTCCGAAATGTAACTACAGTACCAAGAATATCAATCGTGCTGAGTACAGAACCCGGAAAAATATACGTTTATACCTTCTCAACAACAGATGTAAGCTTGAAGGTCAAATACAATCCGGTCATCAGCGATGAGAAAAGGCTACCATACTCTTTGTCCAAAAAGAAACGGTACCAAACAGGAGCAGGGAGCAGTGCACGGTAAAGGAGTAGCAGGTACTCTACTAAAGTTAGCATTTGACCCTGTAAACCAACACTCTTTTCATTTGAAAATTTGTGCATTCCAAAAAAAATTGTACAATAACTAGTAAATACATGTCTAGTTAACAGAAGGCACAGATATATATACCTGCCGACGGTAGTTCCGACCTCTGCTGTTTTTGTAATACATCAATAGCATACACTTGAAGACCATTGCTGCTTGGCGGACCAGTGTATCTGGTAAAGAGATGCATGCCCAAGAATTAGGTCAAATTATTGACAAAAGATTCTATGAAATTGCAGTAATTAATGATAAAGGCTCACCATTCACCATAATAATGAATATCGCATTCCAAAACGGAGGTATGGCTCTTGGAGGCAACATCAGCAAGGGATAAAGCACATCATCATTCCGATACCACCAGTAAATCCCAAAAACATGAAGTGAGTAAAGAATGGAAATGCCAATAAGAGTAAGCATCTTCCTCTCACCCTGAAAGGTAAGGATAGTCCATTGTTAACGGTGAGTTCAAATTGAAACTAAAGGGGATTTTCGCTGTTTCACAGTATATGAATCAAAATGCTAGCAAGCTGATGATGAAATAGTTCAGCAAGCACCTTTAGCGCTGTCTGCCTCCGTATAATATCATTTGACTTAAACATGAATGCAGCTATCCAGATGGTAACGCAGAATCCTGCAAAATATAAAATATTCAAACAAATACTTTCAGTTTTTCTTAAATTACATTTGGAAAAGGGACAAATTAAAAGCTCTTTCAATAAAGAGGCAGAGCAGAGTGTTCTCACAGAAATTAAACCCAATAAAAACTCTTATTAACATTAAAGTCCAAAACGAGTACAGAGTCAGAAATACTAAACCAAGATTAAAAAAAAGGAAAAACAAGAAATGCATTCAATGAAACAAAAGAACACGAGTAAATGGAGTTTTTTTTCCTTCTAGCATTCAAAGGCAGTCATATTACGCAATAAAATTTATGAGTACATATGGATGAATTCAATGTTCTTTCCGTTAAGTGCAAAATACCATAACGTATCAGGCAAGTGTGTTGGCTACAAGTGGTGAGCTGATTATGCGAAACATAAATTGTGAATCAAAAAAACTGGTGCTATAAGTGTAGGGTTAATAAAGACATAAGAAGGATATTCCGCTTCCGCTACATGAATCAAGGTGAAGGAGAAAAGCCTACATTGCACACAGTGATATTTAGCAAACTACATGGGCTATCAAAGTATAGGAGAGGTTAAATGCTACCCGTATTAACACCAACAATGAGCCGAAATGGGCTAAATCAATAGAAAAACATAAAAATCCATGACTATTTGAAGTAGGGTGAAACAGAAGAATAATACCTTGCAGGTGCTGACGTATAAATACAATCAACAGAAGCAATGAGAAAGGAAGGACCTGCTCTATCCACCGAGCAGCCTGCTGTATATCATATCTCTGGTAAGAGGAGGAAGAATCCCTATTATTAGTGCCAGCTCCCTCCGCAGAGTCAGCATCACCACCTGCATTTGGCGAATGTGTGGCTCCATCTCCAGCGTCTCTATTGTTCCGCAAATCAACCTGACTCTCTAATGAGGACAACACAGAAGCTCCGGACGTTGATCTCGAAACTGACCTTGCAAAGGAGTCGATCTGAGCATTGAGCTGCCCTACAGATGGCACCGAGTGAAGAGCAATGGCAGCCCTATCATGATCGTGTTCTGCAGAACCAATGATCCTAATCGAAACCTCTCCTTCACTGCCACTGCTGCTTGTAGTAGGGGGAGCTGCGGAGTCATTCACGTGCGGCTGAAAGTGGTCAATGCGGAAGCCGGCGCCATGGGCTCCGTTGTTCAATAAAGAATCGGATTCTGAATTATTGGGTCTGGTTCTGAGGATCCCAGTGTACTCCAATAGGGCAGATACGGGCGATCGGAGAATGTTAGAGGCTGAAAGATGCACCCCGTTTCTTCGTGAATGACTAGAGGTAGTCGAAGAAGAAGACGAAGATGAAGAACTCCTGTAAGCGTCCGAACTCCCACCGGACGCTTCCATTTGCGAGTACGTCCCAGACCTAGACCTAACCCTAATCAAGAATAATCACACCGATCC
>JAPKLW010006932.1:0-16176 GCA_026898455.1 Plectranthus barbatus
TCATATGTGAACCACCTCCCACATGTGAAATAAGAACTAATCCTATCATTTGATTAATCTTAATGGACGCCCCAGATTTTGTAATTATTTGTTATTTGTTTTCTTTTATTTAGTATTGTAGGGTATTTTCGGTAATTGTGTTTATCATTTTTTTGATTACCATATCTAATTCCATGAATTTCTCTACCTATTTTTTTTGCAAGATCTCTTTTTCCTTAATTATATTTTGCATCCATCTCTCAATCTATTATTATTTTTCTAATATTTTCTACGTTTGCAATATAGAGAGAGAAACACATGTCCTTCACTAATTTTTTTTCTCATCGTGCGTGGAAGAGGAACAACAATCGGCTCCACCATGGCCGCCGGTGATGAAGGAATTGTTGCGGTGGGAGCAGGACGTGGATGAACAACTGGCGCGCACGAACGTGGGAGGTGTGGTCCTGCGCGCAGACCTGCAAGGGCGCAAGGAAAGCTGCGACTGCCCATGAGCCTCGAAGGTGGGATCAACGCAATTGAGATTTTATTTTATTCGTTCGTCGCACGCCCCTACCAGTTTTCCATCAGTTTGGGCGATCAACGTTTTGTACGAGTTGTGAATTTTCATATTTCTTTCGAATTAATTCTGGAAATTTCCATCATTAGCCTGTGCGATTTGGGGCTTTTCGACTCTTAGTCGATTGAAATCTGGATTTGGCCAAATTATTGTCTGCAAAATTTGGAAAATCATTTAATTGATGTTACTGTTCGAATTGAGTCTTGAAATTTCTGATTTCTGACTTCTCGGTTGAATTCGAATTTCTGATTTCATTGTTGATTTCGAATTTTTTGTGTATAATTTCATTAGAAAATATGCAGTTATTCCGCCTGTAAACATGCATAAATAGAACACATTTATTGCAATCTTTTATTATTACTGTTTTGTATTTGTCGCGTGATATTTCTATTTTTTTCTTGTCTTTAGTAAAGATATTGATGTTAGGAAAATCATTTAGTTGATGTTACTGTTCGAATTGAGTCTTGAAATTTCTGATTTCTGATTTCTCGGTTGAATTCGAATTTCTAATTTTATTGTTGAATTCGAAATTTTTTGTGTATAATTTCATTAGAAAATATGCAGTTATTCCGCCTGTAAGCATGCACAAATAGAACACATTTATTGCAATCTTTTATTATTAGTGCTTGTATTTGTCGCGTGATATTTCTATTTTTTTCTTGTCTTTAGTAAAGATATTGCTGTCAGGAAATATGCAGTAATTATGCTTGTAATATTGCACATGATTTTCATAATAATAGCAATGATAGTAATTTACTTTTAAAAATTTTAAATTTACTTTTTTTTGTAATTGTATGGATCCGTAAATTGTACATTAAAATGCTGCAAATAATTATATCATTTACTTCAACTAAATCGTATAAAAAATGCAACTTTTTATGGATAACAAGTTGAATTTTATTTGTGATCTTTTAAAATCACTTAATATTTGAAATCCCAAAGAACATAAATTAAATATCGATTTGAAATTCAAAAATTTATTGATCCAATCCCATAAAATTCGAAAGTAAATATTAGCTAATTTTGAATTATATTATTTTAGGAATCAAATTCCACGAAATCAGGGGAGAAATCATGTAAATATTATTTTAATTACAAAATAAAATAACTACATATGCAACTTTGACTTCTAAACAATGCAATTTTTTTCTCTAAATTATGCAACAAATCCAAATACTGCAATTTTTTAGAAAATTATGAAGAAAATGAAATTAATTTTGAAATACTATAATTTAGATAACCAATCCCATCAAATTAGGAAACAAATATAATTTAATTTTGAAATGAAGTATTTTAGAAATCAAATTTCACAAAATTAGGGGTGAAAATCGTGCATATATAATTTTGATTTAAAAAAAAAACCGCGTAATGCAACTTATTCCTCTTAATATTGCAACTTTTATCTCTTAATACTGCAGCGAATTCGATAAAATTATTCAAGATAACTGCCCCATTAATTCTAGATCTCTTCCCATATTTAATTTAAAATTGTTCCCATAGTTATCGATTTTTCTATATTTACGAGAATCAATTTTGTTTAAACCTACCAAGATTGTGCATTAATTGTGCGTTAATTAAGGAGGTGTAATCGTGGGTAGTTGTGGGGTTTTCTGCAAAATTACCTAATTATCCTTTATTGCAACTTTTTCGTTCTTTTTATGCATCGAATTTTTTAAATGCAACTTTAAATCTGAATCGTTAAAATTGTTAATCTAAGGCTAGGATTAGGTCTTATTTCACATCTAAGAGAGGGTTTCCACCATAGTGCACCCCTATATATATATATATATATATATAGGGAGTAGATCATATGATAATAAATAAGTATATTAAAAATAAGAATGAATTTCATCCAACTAACGGGACCCGCCGCTTGACCATCACTGTCAGGAAGCCTTCGACACAAGGCACTTATTATATCAAGGTTTGTTGAGGGCTTCCTCCCCTCGAGCCTTGATCTGTCTCAACTCATCTTACACTGCCGTTAAGCCACGGGACACGCCGCCTGACCCCTACAATATCAGGAAGCTTTCGACACAAGGCACCCAAAGATAATCCCCGCTCGAATTGAGGGCTTCCCACATTTACTCCAGAGTCCACCACCATCCCGATCCCCCGAACCCTGCTCGAACCAGGATACCACATGTTCGTTCCACGTTCACCGACCACAATCCCGTGTCTTTCCCCTCGATCACAATTCATCTTGCACCGCCGTCAACTAACGGGACCCGCCGCCTGACCACCACTGTTAGGAAACTTTCGACACAAGGCACCTATTGTATCGAGGTTTGTTGAGGGCTTTCTCCCCTCGAGCCTTGATCCGTCTCAAATCATCTTGCACCGCCGTTAATCCACGGGACACGCCGCCTGACCCCTACAATATCAGGCACCCAGAGATGATCCCCGCTCGAATTGAGGGCTTCCCACATTTACTCCAGAGTCCACCACCACCCCGGTCCCGCGAACCCTGCTCGAACCAGAGTACCACGTGTCCGTTCCACGTTCACCGCACTAATCTGTTGGGAGAACTAGGGGTGTACACGGTCCGGTTTGGCCGGTTTGAAGGTCGAAGTATGGACCAAACCAAATAATACGGTTTGAAAAATTCTCAAACCAAACCGGCCAAATTAATTTTTCAAACCAAACCAAATAAAACGGTTTGGTTCGGCCGGTTTAACGGTTTGGAACATGACTTTAACGAGCAAAGTCAAAACATGAAAAAAAATTATTTTTAGCAATAATTTATTTGAGAAATTAAAAAAATAAATAATGGTTCTCATCGACAAAGTACAAGACAATCATAATAGAAACAAACAATTTATGACATCAAAATATAATAGTTCATATCTCATTTTCAAACATAATAGTTCGTAAAAGGTCACATTATTACGATGCGACAAAGGTGAAGCCGACCGATGCTTGAATTAAATTGTGAGATTGTAATATTGGATAGTTTAAGGTTTATTTTAAATTTCAATAAATAAATAAAAATGTAGGAGAAAAATAAAAATTCTATGATTTTGCACAATATAGGATTCATACTTATTCCGAGAAGATAATAAGGGTAAAAGGAGAGACGTTTACAAATAAATAAATAAAAAATTTGTAAATAAAAATGTAGGAGAAAATAAAATATATGATATTGCGTAAAGAATTTGAATTTGTACATTTTAAAATCCAAAGTATAGTTTGAACCACTACACTAAATGTACTACATTAATATTTTTAGTACAATATATAATTTAAATATTTATTAAAATTATAAACGGTCCGGTCCGGTCCAAATGGCCGGTTTCTGTACTCAAACCATGGACCAAACCAAATTATACGGTTTGAAATTTACGGTCCGGCCGGCCGATTAATTCACTTGCCAAACCGGCCAAACCGGCCAAATCATTTTGGTTCGGCCGATTTGGCCGGTTTGGACCAAACCGTGTACACTCCTAGGGAGAACCGACAATTCGACATTAGTATGATATTGTCCGCTTTGGGCCAAAGCCCTCACGGTTTTGCATTTGGGCATCACCATCCAAAAGACCTCATACTAATGGAGTTGGGTGGACTCTTATATACAAGGAATCTCATCCTTGTTTCTCCGATGTGGGACATGTGCTTGCCACACCCAACAATAATAATAAAGATATGAACATTAAATATACTAGTAGCATACTAGTGGCACGTATGGAGCCTAATGACCCGTTGACCCGTCGGAAGGATCTGGAAGGAAGGGCAAGACTGGCTCACTCAAGGCAAAATAATAAAATAATAGGGTAATGCTTGGCAACTGTAACTCACTATTGTACTTTTGTACTACACTTTGTATTTTGTACTACATTATCTAGAAGGACCCAATGACTCCTATAAATAGGGTCCTTCCTCTCATTGTAATGCATCCAATTCTCAAAGCAATAAAGCTCTACAAGCATTCTCCAAGATTATCTAATCCCTCTCTCTCTCTCTCTCTCTCTCTCTCTCTCTCTCGTCTTTTATATTTTATCTCTCAGCAAGGTTTCTTGGCTAGGCTGCTTAGATCTCGGTTCTAAGGCCGCACGGTTCAGGAGCAAACTCGTGTACTTCGAGTACTAAACTCCCATCCCGTGACAAGTGGTATCAGAGCCACGTTCGCATGGTATCTGAGGGGGAATGGGCTGGTTCCATATGTCTAACGAGAGCGAGATGACCAAGGTCGGAGGTGAGGCGAAAAATAAGAGCAAGAAGACTCGTGACCCTTCCAGAGATCTGATGGCGACGTTCGAAGGGCGTATTGCAAAGGTAGAACTCGTTCTATCCGAAGTCCAGGGGGACATGCAGGAAGCATCCACCGCGACCGAGGAGGTACGCGGAGAGTTGGGCGAACTCAATGATAGCTTCCAAAAAGCTCTTGACCGCGTTGCCGATGATGCTGGTAAGGGAACGACTATCTTACGTGATCTTATTGAGAAATTGCAGGGCGAGATTAGAAAGCTACGGACAGACTTGGACCGAGTTAGAAGGGAACGTGCCGACGGGGCTGGCGCGACCAACTTGGGACCTCGTCCAGATGTCCCTAGACCAAAAAGTTTTAATGGCTCGAGGGTGGCCAAGGAGGTGGATAACTTCATCTGGAGTATGGAGAACTACTTCCGTGCGACGGGAGTGGAACACGACGGTGCTAAGGTAGGCATGGTCTCTATGTACCTTCTTGATACTGTGCTTCTATGGTGGAGATGCTGGTGTGATGATCGGAGTGGGGAACCGATCGAGAGCTGAGAACAATTTCAGGAAGAATTTCGGAAGCAATTCTACCCAGCCTATGCTGAAGATGAGGCACGGGAAAAGCTGCGTCGGTTGGAGCACAAGAACGACCTTCGTGAATATTGCAGAATGTTCACGGATTTAATGCTCCAGGTGCCTTCGATGGGAGATAAGGAGGCGTTCTTCCATTTTATGGATGGATTAAAGTCGTGGGCTAAGCAAGAACTGCAGCGTCAGGGCGTGCAGGACTTGCACTCCGCGGTGACTACGACCGAGTCTCTCACGGAGTATCATTCGGAGAAATAGGTGATGGGTTTTGTATACTAAAAGCATTTATTACAATGTGTATACAACGGTTTATTTCTCCTATCTGTTAACAATCATACATGTATGAACAATGGTATCCTCTTGTCTCACCGATAGGGATGATTTTGCTGCATGTAGTAGCTCGCGGAAGACAGTATGATCACTTGACCTAGTGAGACATAAACCATAATCACAGCCGAGACAGCGTGTGAGGATACGTCTGTCCGGATGGCTGCGGCATTGTCGGAATAAGTAGCTTGTCTTGGTTACTTGACATGCTGGTACGCAGAGGTGGCGTATTGATGGACCGCAGTGAGATATATTCGTCTGTCTGACATCAGCGAATAAAAGATCTCGTCATATTGATTGAGTCCAAACCCTAACGAAGGTTCAGGGGTTTGCACGGGTTGACTGTTGCTTTGACTTGCCATGGTGGAGAGCCAACACAGCGCGCTCGTATATCCGCATCTTGGGTAACAGCAGTTCGTGTAGTACCGCCTGAGACTGAACTTAGGTAACCATATCCGAGTAATAGGATGAGGACATTCCCTGAGGAGCTCAATAACATTCATCGTGCCAAAGTCCTGCAGGCTGATTAAGTTCAGGCACGAGTGATAAGGTTTGAGTGGTACTACTCAGGAATAATAAGATATTAATTAATTGTAGTGAGAGCTTGTCAGAGGCTCTGATTAATTAATGAATGTCCGGTAACCTTAAATATGGGGATTCTCAATTAATGCAACCCGTTCTCACAACGTGGTAATAAAGGGGTAGGTCAGTATTAATTCTGTGGTGAAAAAGAATTAATATTAATTAATTAATTATGTCCTGGGTTGTGGACATGGGAATTAATTAATTTATAGGCCCACTTTATTATTTGCATTAGGTCCCAGGTCTGGCCCAAATAAGTGTGCTGAATTGAGCACAGTAGCCCATTAGGGATAAAACCCTGGGTCTATAAATAGACCACTCTCTCTGGAAACCCTAACCACCTTTGTGATTATTCAAATCAGTCAAAAACCTAGGGCAGAGAAAAAAGGGGCGCCGTTTTACTGGGAGAAGGAGGAGAATTTCGATTCTGGTCCTGCTCAAGCCACAGATCTACGGAGTCCTCACCAGTAGTAGATCTGAACAGTGCCGGGATATAGATCTGAAGATCTAATCTGGAGAACAGATTTTCTTTCTTCCCTCTGTTGTTTTCGAATTTTGTTTTGAAATTAGATTGCTAATTTCTGTTTCCGCAGACAAATTCGAATCGCGTGGTTGAATCGAAGTTTGGATTTCAAACGCGAAAGATCAGTTCAGAGACTACGGAATAATGGTAAACCCTAAATCCACAATCTTGTATTAAATTCATAGGAGCATGCTAGGGTTTTGTGAATTTGTATTATGAGCAATATCCATAGATCTGATCCGGTTCAGTTTGGTTTTGGTGATTCGGTTCACGTTAAAACCCTAGAACAGGAACCGAAGACGAAGGCCCAGAATGGTGGTGAACGGGATAGAGTGGGACGGCCTGAAGGGAAGAAGCCGTCCCCAAAATATGGCTACAATAAACCGGGTACGAGTCAAAACTTTAAAGATAAAAACCTATCAAATGCTTTATGTGTGATGTCCCGCACATGGCTCGGGAATGCCCTTCCCGATCCAAGTTAGCAAGCGTCTTGAAGGCGGACGAAGAAGAGGATATGCGGTTAGGCTTGCTGCGGATCCTAAGCTCTATAAAGACCAAGAAGGCAAGGTCGAAGGGCTTGATGTTTGCAAAGGTGGCCGTTGCTGGAAGGGAAATGAATGCCTTGGTGGATACGGGGGCCTCAAACCTCTTCATCTCCAAGGAAGCTGCGACAAAGCTGGGCCTTTGAGTGGAAAAGGTGCCAGGAAGGCTAAAGACGGTGAACTCGGAAGAAGTCCCAATGTGTGGAGTAGCAAGGGATGTGGACCTTTGCTTGGGACAGTGGTGCGGGAAGGAAACTCTCGAGGTAATCCCACTTGATGGTTGTGATCTTGTCATTGGTATGGATTTTCTTGATCGTATAGATGCCATGATTGTCCGTTCCCGGACTGCATATGCATCCTCGATGCTCGTTGTCAATGCATCGTGCCTGTGAGGAGGTCGAAGGGTGCTGGGGAAAAATCCTTGTCGGCCATGCAACTGAACCGAGGCGTTCAGAAAGGTGAGGAGACTTACCTTGCCGTGCTGAAGTCGGAGGAAGGAGGGGACGATGGTGCAGTCCCACCCGAAGTGGCCCAAGTGCTGGGCGAATATAAAGATGTGATGCCGCCCGAGTTGCCGAAAGAACTTCCACCTCAAAGGGAAGTGGACCACGAAATCGAGCTAGTTCCGGAAGCTCGGCCCCCTGACATGGCCCTTACCGCATGGTGCCCCCGAAGTTAGAAGAACTCAGAAAGCAACTCCGTGGATTGCTTGAGGCAGGGCACATTCGGCCCTCAAAGTCCCCTTTTGGTGCGCCGGTGCTATTTCATTAGAAACAGGATGGAAGCCTCAGAATGTGCATCGACTACCGAGCTTTGAATAAGCTCACGATGAAGAACAAGTACCCAATCCCATTGATAGCTGATTTATTCGATCAGTTAGAAGGTGAGAAATGGTTCACAAAGCTGGACCTGAGATCGGGATACTATCAAGTAAGGATTGCGGAGCCGGATATCCCCAAAATGGCGTATGTAACCAGGTATGATGCCTATGAATTCTTAGTCATGCCCTTTGGCTTTACCAATGCCCCTGCCACTTTTTTTACACTAATGAACAAGGTGCTCAACGATTTTCTGGATAAGTTCGTCGTTGTATACCTTGACGACATTGTCATATATAGCCAAACTTTGGAGAAGCATGCCGAACATCTTCGGCGAGTGTTCAACACCTTGCGGGCACATTCTCTGTTCGTGAAGAAGGAAAAGTGTGTGTTTGCCCAGCAAGAAGTCCCTTTTCTTGGCCACATTGTGGGCTGTGGCCGAGTCCGGACGCATCAGAAGAAGGTGGTGGCTATAAATAGGGGTGGGACGGTACGGTTTACCGAAAATTTTTCGCCGTACCGTATACCGTACCGAACTTTACAGTATGAAAAAATTCATACCGTTACCGTACCGTAACTATCGGTATACCGAACTTCGGTATACCGAAGTTTCGGTATAACATAAATTGAATACCGTTATCGTACCGTAATAACGGTATACCGTAACGTACCGAAATTTTACGGTATACCGTGATATACCGTAATAGTATACCGTACCGTACCGAATATTATTAATTAAAATAATATATAAATATTAATAAAATTATTATTTACTTATTAAAATGAGTTTCAAGGCAACTTCTCACCAGCTATGTGGTCGGCAACCTTGTCCTGATTACCACCAAATTAATGGTTTAGGTAATGACACTAATTAACTATACAAAGATGTATTTTATAGGTGACTCAATTCATTTGTATTTGATAACTAACCGATGTGGAATATCAAAATGGCTGCTCATTTATAGATGCTTTCATTTGTGTGTGTTTTATTCTTTATCAATGTGGGATACTTTATTATGTAGGATAATAACTTTAAAAAGTTACTCATTTTGTTGTTATTTTTTCTTCTAACCATATTTTTTTAAAAACTATTTATTATTATTATTTTTTAAAATTATTTTTATTATTATTTTCTTCTAACCCAATTGAACGAGGGAGAATAAAGAATTAAAATTAAAAAAATATTAGTTATGAACATTTATTGAAATAAATATATACGATAAATACTATTATATATGAATAATATTATATTATTTAAAATAAAAATAATATTTATATATTCGGTACGGTATGTAGACGGTATACCCTATATTTTAGAATCTCATACCGTTACCGTACCATAGATTTTCGGTACGGTATCAGACCGTACCGTTAATGACGGTATATCAAGATTTCGATATTTTCGATATTTTTTCGATACGATATGTACGGTATATCGGTATTTCGGTATTTTTTCCCACCCCTAGCTATAAAGGACTGGGGAGCTCCAACGAAGTTGCAAGAGGTGCGATCTTTCCTTGGACTGGCCAACTATTATCGGCGGTTCCTCCAAGGATATTTGAGCATAACGGTGCCCCTCACCGACTTGCTGAAGAAGGGGCAAAAGTGGGAGTGGACGACAAAGTGTCAAGAGGCCTTTGATCGTTTGAAGAAGGCGGTGACCGAGGAGCCGGTCCTTGCCTTGCCGGATTATGAGAAAACTTTCCAGGTAGAAACTGATGCCTCTGATTTTGCAATTGGTGGTGTCTTGATGCAAGATGGGCACCCCGTGGCCTACGAGTCTCGAAAGTTGAATGAGACGGAGCGGAAGTACACGGTCCAGGAGAAAGAAATGACGGCAGTGGTGCATTGCCTACGCACTTGGCGACTGATAAGCTCATATTTATACTCACTTATCTATATTTTTCTCCATTATTTCAAGTGCTTTATCTTATGTTTTTACTTATTTTTGTGCATGAGTCTACTTTAGAGGGTGTTATGCCTTTGATGGGTGATTTTTGTAGGTTTTAGGCCAAATTCATTGGAAATCCGTACCGAAAACAGATGATGTTCAAAGGAACAGTCACGACTTCTTCCATAGATGGAATCTGAGCTAATGGAGCACATGGATGGAAAGATCTTTGAGTTAGCTTTCCAACGCAACTAGAATCGGGTCAATCGGAGTTCGGGAGAGGAAGTTATGGCCAAAATCGTGAGACTACGCAGACAGATATTTTTGTGTCGAGAGACAGGATTTGTGTCGACCGAAATGGAGGTCAAAGCATTCCTGTCGATCGAAATTTTCTCTGTCGATCGAAACAGAGGTCAAAGTTGCAGAAACGTCACAAATTCAGCCCGAATTTCAATCTTGAAGGTTGTGTCGATCGACAGCCTGCCTGTCGATCGACACAGATGTCCGAGAAGGCTATTTTTGGCCTATTTTGGCAGTTTTTGCTATTTTTTCCCAATACTCAAATTAGGTCTTTTTTCCCCTCTATAAATAAGAACTCTTAGGCACGAAAATTAGACTGGTTTTTATACATCTTTCATGCCTTATTGCACTTAGAATAATTGAGCTTTTGGAGTTTTTACAAGACATTCAAGGTTCCTCTTTATTTGTAAGTTCTTTAATAATATGTTTGCTTTAATTCTAGTCATGTTTTGTGGCTAGAACCCTAAACAGGTTCTAGGGTTATGATTTCTTTTCTGATGCATGTTTAATTGATATCAACTCTTGAAGCATGATTAAATTCTCTGATTTAATTTTATAATCTAGATTAAAAGAAGGACCGAGAGGTGAATTGAGATCTAGGTTTATAGTTAATAATTGATGGATCGAGAGATGAAAATTATTAATAGGAAGAGAGAATTAATTGTGTTTGTTTTCTGTCTCAAAAGGAAGAAATTTGCATAGGAATTAATTAGATAATTATTGAGATTGATTAATTTGGTGTTCTTGAGACCGAGAGGAGATAGTCACTAATTAATAATCTAGGATTTAATTGCCCAACCGAGGAATTTAATCCACAAAAATCTATGTTTTCCCCATTGCTGAGTTGATTAATATTTGCATGTTGATGATTAGATTATTTGCCCTAGGATCTGTGCTTTCCTTTAATTGTTTTCAAAACCCTTTATTTTCTGCATTGTTATCTTTAATTTTCCAAAAAAAACCCTTTTCAAAATTGGTTCACTCAAACAGCGAATTGATAAACTGTGTCCAGTACATGAGATAATTTCATTGCACTATCCCTGTGGGTTCGACATACCTTCGGGTCTATAAATTTATTTGCTGCTGTATTTCTACAGCGTTTATCAGCGACACTACTTGCTGGGAAAGAAATTCAAAGTACGGACGGATAACATTGCTACGAGCTACTTACAGACCCAAAAAAAGCTCACTCCAAAGCAGGCTCGGTGGCAGGATTACTTGGCGGAGTTTGACTACGAGTTGGAGTACTAGCCTGGGAAGACCAACTCGGTGGCTGATGCCTTAAGCCGGAAGATGGAGCTGGCAGCCATCAGTCGCCTGGAGTGCTCTCTCATGGGGAGGATTCGGGAATGCTTGCAGCATGATCCAAGAGCAAGGGCCCTCATCGAAGTTGTCAAGGAGGGAAAAACGAGACAGCTTTGGTGTGAGGATGGGCTCCTTTACACTAAAGGGCAGCGGTTGTACGTACCGGCTCATGGCAACCTTTGAAAGGAAATATTGCGCGAGTGCCATGATTCTAAGTGGGCGGGACACCCGGGGATGCATCGGACTCGAGCCTTGGTGGAAGAAAGGTACTATTGGCCCAATTATTATGATGATATTGAAACTTACGTGAAAACTTGCCTTGTATGCCAACAAAACAAGATGGAGCAACGGGTCCCTGCTGGACTACTCGAGCCTTTGGCCACGCCGGAGAGACCATGGGAAAGTGTTTCCATGGATTTCATTGTAAACTTGCCAAAGTCTGAAGGGTGTCAAACGGTGATGGTGGTGGTGGACAGATTTTCCAAGTATGCTACCTTCATCGCAGCAAAGAAGGACTGCCCGGCGGAGGAGGCAGCCCAATTATTTCTGAAGCACGTGGTCAAGTATTGGGGAGTCCCAAGTTCGATTGTGAGTGACCGAGACCTGCGCTTCACGGGGAAATTCTGGACGGAGCTCTTCAAAATGCTAGGTACGGACTTGAACTTTTCTACAAGTTTGTATCCCCAAACTGACGGCCAAACTGAATGGGCAAATGCATTACTTGAAATCTACTTACGGCATTATGTGAGCTCTACTCAGAAAGATTGGGCAAAGTTGCTGGATGTTGCCCAGTTTTCCTATAACTTGCAGCGGAGCGAGTCTACGGGGAAGAGTCCCTTCGAAATTGTGATGGGGCAGCAGCCTGCTACCCCAAGTTCGGTTGCTGCAGGATACAAAGGAGGCAGTCCGGCGGCCTCCAAACTTGCCAAGTCTTGGCAAGAGGAGGCAGATTTGGCGCGGTCTTGTCTTAACAAGGCCAAGAAGAGGATGAATAAGTGGTCGGACCTCAAAAGAAGGCTGGTTGAATACAAGGAAGGAGACCAAGTGTTGATGAAACTCCACAACGTGATCAGGCACAAGGACTTGCACAAGGCCTTGGTGCGGAGATATGAAGGCCCCTTCCGAGTCATCAAGCGGATTGAGAAAGTTGCCTACAAGATGGAACTGCCCAAGAAGCTGAAAATACATCCAGTTTTCCATGTGAGTATGCTGAAACCTTTTCATGAAGACCACGAGGATCCAAGTCGGATGGAATCAACCCGTGCTCCCCTTGGAGCCAAAATGTCTTATGATCGAGAAGTTGAGAAGATCTTGGCCGATCGAGAAGTAAGAAAAAGATGGTGCAAGGCGAAGCGGGAATACTTGGTGCAATGGAAAGGAGTGCCCAAAAATGAAGCAAGCTGGGAACCTGCCGAAGACCTTTGGCAGTTTGAAGCAGCAATTCAAAAATTCTATGGAGAAGGAGCAACGAGGGCGTCGCTCGAATAGGTGGGGGAGAATGGCACATATGGAGCCTAATGACCCGTTGACCCGTCGGAAGCATCTGGAAGGAAGGGCAAGGCTGGCTCACTCAAGGGAAAATAATAAAATAATAGGGTACTGCTTGACAGCTGTAATCCACTATTGTACTTTTGTACTACACTTTGTACTTTGTACTACACTATCTAGAAGGACCCAATGACTCCTATAAATAGGGTCCTTCCTCTCATTGTAATGCATCCAATTCTCAAAGCAATAAAGCTCTACAAGCATTCTCCAAGATTATCTAGTCCCTCTCTCTCTCGTCCCTTATATTTTCTCTCTCAGCAAGGTTTCTTGGCTAGGCTGCTTAGATCTCAGTTCTAAGGCCGCACAGTTCATGAGCAAACTCGTGTACTTCGAGTACTAAACTCCCATCCCGTGACACTAGCATGTATAATTTGAAGAATTTCTTAGTAAATTTATATAACTTTTCATCAGGGTATATATATTACATTATTAATATTTTCTTAAATCATATCAAATTTTATTACTCCATATAGATATATAGTAAGCGCACCGTATAAACATTACATTATTAATATTTTCTTAAATCATATCAAATTTTATTACTCCTTATAGATATATAGTAAAATTCGATTGAGTTTGACTTAAACTTTAAATTTGTTAGTCAAATTAAAGCTTATGTTGCCTGATATTAGAACTTGGTATAATTGAGCTTAGATTTTTAATGTTTTCAATCAATCTTGAGTTTGAACTTGAAACTATATAAATATTTTTTAATTATTTACATCCATATTTATTATTTTGCCTCTCTTCTTCTCTCAATATTTACACACAATACACTTTATTGTTATCTTTTTAAATCACTTGTCTATTGACACACAATACATTTTAGGCAAAAATTTGCGTTAGGCATGCCTAAACGGTTTAGGCGAATTTTATCCATTAGCCCAACTCAAACCCATCTAATATACTCTAATTGGGGATTAATAAACTCTATTTGGGATGTGATAAAACCCGCCTAAACTGAGACCTACCCTACACTTTATTGTTATGTAGCATTTTGTTAGCCTTTCTCTTTCTTATTTATTTCAGACTCGATTTGTAGCGTATTTTATATGTAGTCCCCTACTCGGTGTGTAGTGGTGAAAACATCTTGGTCATAATCGAGAGGTCATGAGTTTGAGCTTCTTAAAATCATCTAAGTTTGTGAATTTTAATTAATGTAATACTATTTTAAAAAAAATACATTCCACACAACAAAAAGTCAGATCCTCCAAACATATTTATATGAATTATACATGATAACATAAATATAAAAATTATTCACACTTTCCAATTTAATCTACACCAATTATAGATTCTTCACATTTAAAAAATTGTACAATAAAAATTATGAAGTATAAATTATAAAACATGCTCATGTATTATACTAATTTTACATGTGTGTATTATGTTAAAGTTGAATGTTAAAACTCAATTATTTATGCTTGAATTTTAAATATTTCGTCAAGTTGAAAACTACACATATCTTATTAGTTGGTTACAATTCTATGTGGATTATGATTCGTTTTGTTATATTGACTATTTGGGCTAATTACACCGTTACTTTTTAATTGGACCCAATTTTAAATTTTAATTCTATTACTTTGTAAATAAAATTCTTATTATATCTTTATAAATAGAATGTATAAGTATTTTATGATTCTAAACTTATGCTTAGGTTTTTGTTGTTAAATTTCATATTTTTATGAATTATCTAATTTAAAAAACATATTTTTATACATCAAGCAAGTTAAACATAACTAAAAAACTATAACTAACAATTAACTATTACATAGAATGATAGAATACCGACCATTTTCTGTATTTAAATCCCTCCTAGTTATTTTTTTATGGAAAAGGGAAAATAGTTATCTCTGATTTGCTGATATTTAATAGTTTTGTTTTCAATTTTCGTTCGTCCCAATTTATTGTTTTATTTTTAAAAATGGTAACTTTTTCATACTCAACAATAAAATATTAATTTCACTCAACTCATTCTACACTCACATGTATTGATTATTGTGCCAAAAACAAACCAAACTATTAATTCGGAACAAAGGGAGTATATTCTTAACTTAATTAAAAAGACTCACAAGCTGATTTGACAACCATCACCATCTAATCGAGGAAAAAAATTATCCGGATGGTGTGCCGAATTTAAAACTAAAATTTAAAATTATTGAAAAATAAAATAAAATTACAATTTTGTTCTTACAAACGAAATAGGGACAACTCAAAAGTGAATGGGGATGGAGATGATGATGGTTGACCTATTTATAGGTGAAAGGGCGAAAAAAATTAATCAAATATGGTAAGTTTATAAATTGTGACAATCAAATTAAATGTAACTAATTAGGATGAATCATATAATTACACTAAAATAGATAATATGAAATATTAATGTATGTAAGTAATATAATCGGTTTTATATTAGGAATTTAAATTAACATTTCACCATAATTATTATTTGAGAATTAATTAATTACAAAAAATTAAATACCTAATATAATAATTCATTATTATTCTTTTAATTATGAATTAATCCAACACAAATAATTTTATTTTATTCCTTAGGTCATTGCAATTTTTTTCCTGTACACTTATTTCTGTAAACTTTATATGATCGAAGAAATCTTTATTAATGGTTTTGCTTATAAGTTTATATAGATATATAAATTATATTATATTTCATGAATAAATCAGAATAATAAAAATATGTTATATTTATCTACATGGATAATACATAATAAGAATAAAAATAATTATCAATAATTATTTGTAAATTTTAGTAATTACATTCTTACCATATTTGTCATTACTTACCTAAAATATTACTTAATTATTTTTGGTGGGAATTTTTTTTTGTTAGGGGTTGTGCTTTTAAGTATATAATATATATTGATAGATTATATAATGACAATTCAATCTTCCTCGCTTTTTTTTTTCTTTACCATTTTGTTAATTAAGTTTTATTAAATAATGACAAAAGTTGGTTCAAGGAGTTGGAAAGATTGCAAGTAAAG
>JAPKLW010006933.1:2019-16173 GCA_026898455.1 Plectranthus barbatus
GTTTCTAGGACACAAGCTAATCAGCTGGTTTAGCAAGAAGCAACACTCAGTTGCTACATCTACTACTGAGGCTGAATATGTTGCCGCTGCCAGTTGCTGTGCTCAAATTCTCTGGATCAAGTAACAACTGGAAGACTATGAAGTGGACACTGGTTGTGTACCCATCTATTGCGACAACAGCAGCGCTATGTGCATAACGAAGAATCCGGTTCATCACTCTAGGACCAAGCACATAGATATCCGACATCACTTCATACGTGATCATGTCGAGAAGAAGGATATCAGCGTAGAGTACATCAGAACCGACGATCAACTAGCTGACATCTTCACCAAACCTTTGCCTGAAGCAAGATTCAAGGAGTTGTGCATCAAACTCGGTCTTATGGAGATTGATGTGAGCCCTAGTGTTGAGGAAGAATGAGTCCCAACTCTCATTCCGCTCTTGATTTCTGAAGGATGCTGATTAAGACTAAGTCCAAGCTCTTAGTCTTCATGTTTTCTTTAGTGGTGGCTCAAAACCACATGTGGTATCTACTGGCAGAACTTATTCCATAAACAACGAAGGAAATGAGTTCCAGCTCTCATTTCGAATTTGCCAGCAGTCATGCACCATCAGTCGAAGTAAAATTGGGTCCCAGCTCCCAATTCCAAGCAATGATGAAGAAGTGAAGAGAAGATTATGCGGAATAAATTGAGTCCAAGCTCTCAATTCTTTCAATCTTTTAAGTTGTCAGCAGACAACTGGTGATATATCAACGACTGGTGAAAATTGAGTCCTAGCTCTCAATTTGTCTAAGTACACGGGAACCAGTTGTGAGTATCAGTTGTCGACTGATAAAAAGGCCATACTGGCAGGGGGAAGTATGCGACTGGCGTATACTACTGATGACCATGTATACTGCTGATGACCAGTTGAGTCCCAGCTCTCAACTAACGTTCTCTTGAAGTCCAAGAGTCGTGCCAGCTGTCGCAGAAATGGCGGGAAAGATTTAAGATTGGTCTTGCGTGTGCATATCTTCGAAATTAATGCGGCATTTAATGCCACGTTTAATGCGCACAGTGACTGCGCAGTCAAAAGCAATCTCGCGACCAATCAGCGTGTGCCATGTCAGCTACACGCACCATCCCACGTCAGCACGACCACGCACGTCGCTACAGGGAATCATGCCTGCTGATGACCGTCGATCCTCACTTTTGACGAATTCATCTTGTCCATCCATCCAAGTTACACCAGTATAAATAGCTGTTAGTCGTGATCGGAAAAACTCTTATCATTCCTTCAAATTTTTTGAACATTTTTTTTCCGTTCATCTTCCTTAAAATTTCCGAACACTTATTCCCTGAAAACATGGCATCTTCATCCAACCCCGCTGATGATAAATCATCCTCTGCCACTGAGTCTTTGGATCTAGACTTACCATTAGCCGAATCACACATGCCTACCTTCACTGGCATTGTGAAAGAAGAAGACATAGATTATACCTATCCCTTCAACAAGCTTGTTCAGTTGAACAAAAAGGCCACCCAACATCTCCTTTCTAACTCCCAGATCAGAGCCGCCCAAGTCCAGAAGGAGAAGATTTTGAACGACAAACTGGCCGAGAAGTATTACGGCGAGGAGCTCATGGAAATGATCGACCATGAGCAGCTCCGACCATACTTGACGGCAACCCCCAGGAACTTCCACCCACATATGGTCGCCGAGTTCTATGCTCGCGCGGTGATAGCTGACGACAGGAAATCCTTCACCACGTCGGTGTTCGGACACCTGATCACCATCGACGTAGAGTACCTAGCCAACCTCTTTGGGCTGAGGAGTACTGGTGAGGAGGTGGCGACGTATTGCAAGGATGATACGGTGGAGTTCAGGCGGAGGTGGACCGAATGGAAGAAGGAGGGGGTGACTATCTTCAAGACTGGCATGAAGAAGTCAGAAATGGACGTATACTGGCAGATGGTATGCGACATTGTGGTGCGCATGCTCCAGTGCGAGGTCGGCTCCTATGCTGAACTAAGCTTAAAGAAGTTCTCCGTTATGTGCGCACTGGTGGATGGCATATATGGAAACTGGGCCGAGTTCATTTTCGGCCGGCTGCTGGAGAATGTGGAGAAGAACTGCACAGTCAAGACTGACGGCAGGTTCCTCCATGCAGTGTCTTTTGGCCTGCGAATCAGCCACATTCTGGAGGTGGAGATGGGAGACCGAATCGACCGAGGAGAGCAACTGGTCGGGTCCGACTTTATCCCTGTCACCAGGGTCAAACTTCCTGGCCCAGACTACAAGAAGCCTCAACGGATGAGAGGCAAGACGACTGTGGACCCTGCTGATCAAGTTTCTAAGGAGGAGTCAGAACCAGTAGATGAGGCCGTGCCAGCTGTAGCTCTTCCACTGACAGCTGAGGCGAAGGAAGAAATGAAGAGGAAGTATGAGGTGGAATCCTCATTTCTCGAGATGGAGCAAGCAGTGACTGGGTCATCAGCTCATATGCCAGTCACCAGGTCTTCTCCAAGGAAGAAGCCCAAGTTGCACCAGTCCCAGCAGCCCCAGCCAGCTGTCATCTATGCTCCAGAATCAAAGAAGATATCTATACCAGTCAAGAAGTCCTTCCTTGGACTGACTGAGGAGGAGACGATAGATAGAATGACCAGGAAAAGGAAGAGAATCAAGACGAAGGCTGAGAAGCTGGCTGAGCAAGCTGCGAAGGAATGAACAGCTTCCATTGTAAAAAAGAAGCAGGCTCAGGCAAGGCTGAAGGCCTTGGCCGACCAGCGAAAGAGGGAGGCTGAGCTGGCAGCCCGCGATGAAGCCTTTGCTAGGATAAAGGCTGAGCACGAATCCCGTCGTCAGGCGCAGCTGGCGGAGCAAATGCAACAAGTTGCCAAGGGCAAATGGGCTGTTGCCCAGACTTCAAGTGCTGTGCCACCAGCACTAGCTCCGGGCCAGATCCTACCAGAAGAATCTTTTACGCGCCTGTTGGACATGGGATCGGAGGACGTATTTTCCCTGGTTGAAGGTTATCAACCAGAAGAGGACGTGGTTCAAGTCCCACTGGCCGCGCAAGGGGGTGCCAGTGGAGGAGTTGTTGAGCGGGCGACCACCCCAGAAAAACTGGCGAGTTTCTCAGATGTAAGCTCAGATTCTGATGATGTAGAGATGCCAAGGGACGAGGAACCAGCTGCCCCAGTTGAGGAGGAAGAAGTTGCAATGGAGACTACTGGTGAGGAGCCAGCTGCTCCAGCTGCGCCAGTCATAATCATTCCCGAAGAGGAATCCTCACCAGTGGTACATCACTCCAGGGTGCAACGAATGGAGCCAAGGGATCTTTTCCCCAATTTTGAGGCTGAGGCTCGTCCAGCTGACAGTCGTCCACACCCTTCAGAAGCATCCTCATCTTCTGGACGACCAGCAGCATCCTCACCAGCACCAGCACAACGTGTGAGACCAGAGAGGAGGTCTTACATGTTAGGTATCCATTTTCATTCTCTAATCGATGAGGATACCTATCGTGCTAGGGTGACAGGGGTTCACAGGTGGGAGCACCGTGGGGATCTTGCGTTTTATAATTCCCGAGTGTCTGAGCCTTCAGCATTCTTTATCATCCCCATCAGCGGTCTTCCTCACCAATCGATCTACGCCTCGAGGATCTTTGACTGGTGCCTGCCCTTACAACCGATGGAGTATTTCAATTTCTCCATCTATGAGTATGCTGAGAACATCACAGCCGAGGTGGAGAGGGCTGTTGATGAGGAGTTGATCACCAGGTATGTGGACCTGAGTGATGTTCTTGATGAAGAACTCTTTCTGGAGTTCCGGCGCTGGAGGATTTTTGACTGGAGCCAACGCCAGTTAAATGTGGAGAAGAAGGCGGTCCTGTATGCCAGGCTCGGGCTTGGGTACTGGCGAGCAGAGGAGGAATGGGCAAATGAGTTTATGGGTACTGAAGCCCAAGGCCACCACCAGCTGTCTATCAGGCGAATCAAGCGCCGATTGAAGAAGATTGCTCTCTACAGACACCTGACTGGATCCTCAGGCCTTCCACGATCAAAACCGAAGTTACCTTTCCTCCAGTTCCAGAGCACCAGCCGAGGGTATCAGCTGATATACGCTCTCCGCCGCATCAGGGTACTTGTCACTCTCCCCAGGATCCCTCCATACTTTGCTATCTTCTTTGATATGGCTGCCAGCTCTCTGCTGGTAGACCACATAGTGGAGGAGGATCCCTCGAGAGGTTGGTGGCTGACCACTGCCGTCCCCCCTGTTCCAATGGTCATGGGCGATCTTGTCCCATATCATATGGACTGGCAGCTGGTGGTTTTCACAGCCCCACCTGTTTTTGCACAAGGCCCGCCAGCACCAGCCGAGGTGCTCGCGGAGGAACCAGCATCAGCTGAGGTGCCCGCGGAGGAGCCCGCCCCAGTGGAGGTACCAGCTGAGTCTGCACCAGAGATGGCTGATACCGCACCTGATGTGCCTTCCACTTCCATGGAAGTATCAGCGGAGCCACTCTCTGAAATTCATCCTCCTGCACATCTTCTTGCCTACATTGACGTCAGGATGGATCAACGTCTCGACACCCTCCGAACTGAAGTAGCGCAGCAATTGGAATCTGTCACCACAGGTGTTTCCACCTTTTTGGCGCGGATCCAAGAGGGGGAAAGGGCGCGAGCACTGGCTGAAGAGGAGAGAGCCAGAATTGCTGAGGAAGAGAGACGCCTTGCAGCTGAAGAGAGGAGAATTGCTGCTGAATGGAGGCTGAAGAGAGAGCAAGACATGGCCGATCTTACTGAGATCCTGAGGTCTATCACCAGTGCTCGGACTCAGTCACCAGGATCATCTTCCAAGCCATAGTCTAGTCTCTTTATGTTTCTGTAAGTAAATCAGTTAGACTAGTCAGTTATCATTCAATGTACATGTAATTGCTAAATCTATAATGGAATGTTAACTGACAAGTTGATGACAATCTCTTATTGTCCAACAATTGTCTAAGTTTTTACTTACCAGCTGAATTTACACATCCAGTGTAATCAGCACCAGCACTTATCTTGCATATTAAATTTATTGACATGCTTATTTGCTCTGATCTTAATTTCCATATTTTTAAACGAGCAATATCTTTCCTTAGTTGAGGGGGAAGATTTCTTTGAGTTAGAGCTGATGCTGAGGAAGTAATTTCATGGGTTTAGATCTGATAGGTTTCACTTGTAAAACCCTGAAATCCTTTGTAACTTTCCTCATCAGCTGAGTGCTCGCTGGTTAGGCTTTGATCGCACCAAAAAGGGGGAAATTGTTGGGAAATCTGTCTAAGGTTTCCTCCCCCATAGCTTACTTGTTTAGATTATAGTTTTGGTGGATCAAATCCTAAGTCTTACCAGCGTCAGTTGTCTCTACATAGCTCTTGTCTTAAATGTAAAGTCCTGTTTAGGTCTTTTGAGTTGTAAGTCGCAGCTGATCAAGACTCATGCTGACACTGTTCACCAGCATGAGAAAAGCTTACCACTGGCTACTGTTCACCAGTTGGGAAAAGGTTCATCAGCAGGCGGCTGACAAGACTCGTGCTGATACTGTTCACCAGCATGAGAAGCGCTTATGACTGGCTACTGTTCACCAGTTGGGAAGGGTTTCATCAGCAGGCGGCTGACAAACCTTACCAGGAGAATGCGTGTTCCTACTTACACTATTCACCAGCGGTGATTTCACCAGTCATGGGAGATTCCGAAAAGAGTTAACATTCAGTGATTTGGTAGACTTAGATGATGCCAGGGCAAGTCACCAGCAGAGACTGCCAGCACAAGATCACCAGAATGATCTACCAGTCAGATGTTACCAGCAGAATTCCAGATTCTCTCTCCCCGCGTAGTAGAGACAAAAAGAAGATTCTCTGAGGAATCGACTGACAAAGGATGACTTTAAGGAAGGATAACTTAAAGTCTATCAGTCACAAGACGCCAGTCTTATTCCTCGGACTGACTAATAGAGCCGTTCTGACACAAAGAGATCTGTGTCAGATAAAGTGGTCAAAGGTATGGTTCCTTTCCGGAAAAACATACCTGCCGCCGTCAGAAGGACATCCGAGGTCTGACACCTTTCCGGATGCGTCCAAACGGCTAGAAAGTTTGAATCGGTTCCTGCGGCTATAAATACGTCGCAACCACCAACATTCAAACATTAGATTCCACGAGCCATTGATTCCACGATAAGACTTATCTGCTCAACCACCGAAAGAACTGAAATTATTGCAAAATCGCATAAAGTACTTTCGAGGCTTTTCATAAAGCTTTCCGTGTGTTGATTTATCAAACACGAGAGAGTTCACAGCAGCTCCTGTGCTTACCAGCACTTGAGTTATTACGGGCATTCTGCCGTAGAGACTGTTACGTTCTTGGGAGAACTAAAATCCCTAGCTAGCTGTGGAGGTTGAAGTGACGTGCTCGCACTCCATTAGCTGAGGAGAGTTGAAGAAGGATCCAGGACTTGGAGCGGTTGATCTAGTGAACTGGTGGACGAGGCATTCACCAGCTAGAGATAGATCGTAGGAGACCTGTACCTGATTACTCTTAGTGGAATTTCCAGTGCTTCGACTGGAGAGTGGACGTAGATCGATTGATCGAACCACTATAAAAATCCTTTGTTATTTATCAGCTTTCTATCTTTCATTCTTATTTTAAACCCAGCACTCAAGTGCTGGAGTATATCCTGAAACTGATATATAACTGTGCAAACAAGGCTAAATATTCTAAGGTTTGAATCACCAGCTGACAGGTCTCAGTTGTCAGCTGTGTACTGAGTAACCAGCACCAGCTGACCAGTTACCAGTTGTCAGCTGTGTGTAAGTAGCGTGCAAGAAAACACTTAACATTATTTCCGCTGCGTAACGTTTTATACTCTAAAAAACCGGGACCAACACCAGTGGAACATGTCAATTCCTTTGACATAAATTGATCAGCTGGTTCAGCAAAAAGCAGCACTCGGTAGCAACATCAACCACCGAAGCAGAGTATGTCGCGGCTGCTAGTTGCTGTCAGCAAATTCTGTGGATTCGACAACAACTTCAGGATTATGACATTTCTCCTGAATGTGTACCAATCTTCTGTGATAACAACAGTGCTATGTGCATCACAAAGAATCCAGTACATCACTCCAGAACCAAACATATTGATATCCGACATCACTTTATTCGTGATCATCAAGAAAAGAAGGACGTTGATATTCAGCGTATATGCACGGAGGATCAAATATCAGACATCTTCACTAAACCTCTAGTAGAAACAAGATTCAAAGAATTATGTATCAAATTGGGCATGATGGAGTTAGACGTTGCTGTCGATGAATGAGATACTATTCTCATTCTTTCTGGTTTTCGTGGATTTCTCTTCATTATCTTCAGCATGTTATGGAGGTGTCTGCTAAATGAAGTCTGCTAAGATAATGGCAAATATCGAGAACACCCCTCTAAACAGTTAGCTGATAGATTGTATCTACTCAGCAGATCATGAAAAAAATGAAGATCAAATCTATCTTTTGTCATGAAGATATGCCAAAGATTGTTGTGTTGTACAACTATTCATCACTGAAAATAGACATGCATTGCAAAAAGAGGAACTTCATTACATCTTCAAAAGGAGGGACATTACAACATCAGTCAAAAGGAAAACACAGATCTACTACAGGATTCATTATGTTTTCAGAAAGGCGACACTGGCTTATAAAGATAGAAATCAGCTCCTTGAAGGTTGGATGGACCGTCAGCAATCTCCGAAAAATACTTCTCCATCAACCAGCTAAGCTGCATTCCATTCCGTAGTTGCACAAACGGATGAAGCTTGATGCTTTCCCAGACATTCTTGAAAAAGAATCCGGCCCAGTCCACAGAGGCAGCGTGATCCATAGCCATCATCACCTGCCAAACAGTCCTTGAGAAACAGAGTTCATAAGGCTCCTCTCCAAGAAGAATACCATGGGCAATGCGAAACATCACCCAGTATGAAGTCTGGAGACCAGAGGCTGGAATGTCAGGGCTAAACTCAAAACGAGGAGAATGACGCCATTTCTCCCATGCCACCCATTCTGGAGCCACCTCTTCTGCAAGATAGTCCTCCACAGACAAAGGACCTCGAGAAAGCCCAAAATCCACTGCAAAAGTGTCAGGGGTCCAACGGACAAGCTTACCATGGAACACTCTGTAAATTGCGTTCGGCTCGACATGGCAATCACCAAGGAAGTCCCTCAACACTTCCTCCTGGAAACGATGAGGAGTGGCACATGCAAATTGAGAAAGACCCCCCCACTGCAATGCAGACATGATCTTCACTGCCACATAACTATCATCCATATAATATCTATCCAGACCCGGCTCATCCAAAATCAGGTTGCGCCTGATATCTAAGGTTCTTGGAGGAGAATCCATACGTGAAGAAGGGAACTTGATTTTCTTGTAGAAAGAAAGGTTGAAAATATGAGTCAAGTGAGGATGGAAGTTGAGATGTTTGGATAATCTCGAACGGAGGCATTTATAGAGGAGTTGCCAATTATGACGCGAAGAAAGAGAAAAATCTGTCTGAAGATCACAATGATTCGTCTCTTGGAATACGAAACATCGCAAGTAAAGGAATCGACGTGTATGCATGGAGAGTCAAATCATTTCAGCAATATTAAGTAAGGAGCATTGAAAGGTTCGAGGATCTCATCATCATTATGGTTTTCAAACAAAGTCTTCAGAGACTCAGCAGAACTTCGAAAGATGCTGACGAATCTCGTGCAAGGTTAGCAGATCATTTTGTGAATTTGAGTGCTGAGACTTATTACCATCCATCAGCATCCTTGGACGATTGCTAGATCAGAAGCAACAACATATTCAAAATCGAGGCGGGATGACTCCAAATTCAAACTTGATGGGACTCGATAAGGCGTATTTAATGAACGCAAACAGCGACATCAACTGAGGAGACGTCACGTCAGATGCACTTGAGTGTTTCTTGAAGCATGGGAAGCCATATGGAAAGACGCATTCTTTATGAACCGTTGATCTAACCCCTTTCAGAATTTACCTCAACCGTTAGATCTCACATTCAAAAGTTTAACCCTATCGTGCTCTGATCACTGTTCATTCTATCTCCTTCGAAATCCAAAGAAGAATTCCCAAATTCAAAATCTCCGAATTCTTTAAGATTACTCAAAATTCTTTCTCAAAGACATGGCCTCCAATCCCAAAGCCTCATCATCCCAGAAACCCACTTCCCATAAACATCAATCTGAATCCAGTGAATCCCGTATCTTCAATTTTCCACCAAATTCTGAAGAACCCCTGCATGCGCGACATGCACCAGGTTTTACCGGCATTCTAAAGAAGGAAGATGTTGACGATTCAATATCATATGGTCAACTAGTTATGATGGCTCGGAAGAAAACACAGAGCGGCCACACAAAGGAGCAAAGGCGTTTAGCTCAAATCTTGAAAGATCGCATACTGTACAAACGTCTTGCTGCTGAACATATCCCGAATTTGATAATGGATATCCTTGACAGCGAACAGGTAATTCAATACTTATCCGCTGAACCTATGCATTTTCATCCGCATATGGTATCTGAATTCTATGCCAGAGCAGTATTGAGTAAGGATGGAAAATCTTTCAAAACCTGTGTTTATGGAACCATAATCGAAGTAAATGCCAATGTACTTGCTAAGACTTTTGGTCTTCGAAATAAGGGGGAACATATATCTCAATACAAAGTAGCAGATTATGATGAAATAGAATAGCGTTGGAATCTGTGGAAGAAGCTTGGCCAATTGAAGGATAGGAAAGGTCAGCCAATTACGTTCAAGGCTGCCACCCCCATTAATGCCCTAAAAGATAAGTTTAAAACTCTTGCTGAATTGGTCATCAAGATGTTTCAATGTGATGCTGGATCATACTCTGAGTTATCTGCTAAGAAGTACGCTATCATGATGGCTCTCACGGACAGAGTGAAGGGCAACTGGGCAGAATTTTTCTTCGAACGATGGGCAGAACATCCAAGAAGAATGATCACATGTCCATCGATGGAACATTCTCATCGAATGTTAGCTTTCGGTTGAAAATCAACAAGTTTCTGGAGTTAGTCATGCACCCCACGAAGATTGATCAAGGTGTGAAGCTACTTCCCACTGATTTCATTCCAGCAACGAGGAAGGAAGCCAACCCTCTTAACTTCAAGAAACCAAAGAAGTTGACTGGCAAGTCCAATGTCGATAAGGATAAACCCACTTCAGACGAGGAAGTCGACGAAAGCTCACTAGGACATCAGGTGCTGCAGGCGGCATCACCTATCACTGCTAAAGAAATAGCGGTATTGACTAAGAATGCTGAAACAGAACAAAGCTTTCAGCAACTCGATGACATTGTAACCCTCGGTGATATACCTACCAAAAGGATAGAAGAGATTATAAAGAGGAAAGCAGCGGAACAGCCACCACTCGTGATTGGTCAACTTGCCCTTCCAATTTCATTTGAACAACAAACAAGAGTCGTGCCAACAGATAAGAGGAGATCTACTCGTCAACAGCTGTTCAAAACCGCTAAACTTCAGGAACTCGATGATGCCAAAAAGAAAGCAACTGCTGATCAAGCTGCTGCTACTGAAAAGGAGATTGACCCACCCTTGTCCTCTAAAAGCTTTGAGGAACGTGTCAAAGGCATACGCGAAACTAAAAGGAAACAGAACGATGTAAAGAAAGCACAAGAAATAAATTTATATAGAATAAAGATTGAAAGAATTACGTTTGAAGGAAGAGATTTGAACTTCGAAAAAATCAAGCGATCTCACGATGATCGATAGGCTCAAAAGAAGATGGTTAGTTCAACATCAAACGAGGAAGCTGCTGACGAATTGAGCAGAGCAGCAAAGAAAGGAAAGACAACAGTAGAGTCTACTCAGAAAGGAAAAGAAGTGGAAATCCTTGTTGAAGTCACTCAACCTGCCAAAATAACAGAAGAAGAAGACGGCATGACTAACGCGGAGCTAGACACGATGATCCACTCTGGAGCCTTCAATACCAAGGAAAACTCCAAGGGCAAACAAGTTCAGATTCGTGAATCAACCAACGAACCTCATAAAGGCGATAATTCAAAGAAGGACGAACCACACAAAGCAACAGATATTATATCTCCCAAGGATAAGGATATAGGGTTGTCCGGAACCACAAAGGAACCTGTAGACACCAACATGTCTGCTAACGAACCAGCTGCTGAGGAAAATATCACTGAATCTGAAAGCGAACCAGCTACTGAGGAGAAGATTGTTGAATCTGAAAAAGAACCGCCTGCTGAGGCCATGACTCATACAGTTGCTGAAGAGTCTACTGTAGCTAAAGTAACTATGCTGGACACTGCTGAAGTAGTCCATGTTGCTGAGAAGACAACAGCCGTTGCTGCTGTTGAGGATCATTCAGATGATACGATAGAACAAGAAGTCTCCTCTGCATGATTTTTAGATGAATCCACCTGCTCATTAGAATCTGATTCTGAGGGGGAATCTAATGAGGTATTTGATGTCAAAACCCTAAGGCACTTCCCCACCTTGAAGAACGAACAACTGAGGATCCCATTTCATGGTTTACCTGGGAAACTCTTCCACTCTAGAAGGGTAGCTCAGTGGTGTGCATCTGTCTCGCTTGACGATGATTCGAATGTCGATCTCCGAGATTGGAGTGATGAAATCTTAGCATTTGTAGATCAAGAAGTCAGTAGAGACATTGCCGGGGTCTTCTATGTTGAGATTGATGAAGGAACAGAAGAAGGCAAGGTGCTTGGTAAACAATTCCGACGATGGAAAACATATGATTACATTATGCATGAACTCTGTTTTGAAGAACGGATGATTACTATTGCAAGGAAAGGTCTAAGTTTCTGGCGTTCCGAAGAATTATGGGCAAACGAATGGATGGATCAACCCTCCTGCACGAAACAGTTTACCGATCAACAGGTGATTGCAAGACTACAAGCCATCCGTGCCCACCGAAAATACTCCGCATCCCTGTCACTGCCCCGATCTCAGTTTGCTCCAGATCAGAAGTCTCTAGCACACATACAACTAACCAAACGACAAAGGGCTGCAATGGATGCTTATCAGAAAAGAAAAGCTGCTTATGAGGAGAAGTTGCGAGTTAGAAGCCTAGAACTAGCCGCTCTTGAACAAGCAAAGGAAGAAGAGGCTAAGCGACATGACCATCTCAAAATGATCAATTTTCAGAAAGACTATACTCGAGCTGCTGCCTTACTTCAAGCTTCTAAGGCTTAAGGTTCTGCTTCAAATCCCGATCAAGATGTAGTAAGTGACTCACTGGAAGTAGATACCAATGTGGTTGCTGAAGCTACCACCCAAATGATTGAAGTCGTTGTCCCGGAATCTGCGATCATAATAGTGGAAGGACAAGTCGGTGAACTTACCACCAGAGCAACCAGTAACGAAATGGTCGTTTCCGGCATTCCTATTGCTGCTGAACCAGTACAAGTGAATTTTCAATCTCTTGTCAACATACTCCACAACGCACTACATCAACGCGACATCCAACAAGCCAGATTCAATGAAGAAGTCCTAAGAGAAGTTGTTGATGTACGAGGAGCAATCTCTGAAGTTAAAACCTCTGTCTCTGAGGTTCAGCAAAAAGTTGGTCAAGTTACTGACAAGACCACACATGTGGAAGAAACCGTCTCTACGGTGCAAACAAATGTGGTGACTCTCAGCGTCGATCTTGTTGCACACAAGTCTTTCACCACCTCTGTTTTGGATGCGCTCAAAGAGGGGGAAGAAAGAAGGATTGCTGAACAAGCAAGGGTGAAAGCAGAGGAAGCTGAGTTGTTAAGGAAAGAAAAAGAGTTTGAACGAGCAATGATGGAACGAAGAATGAAGTTAAAAGAACAACATAAAGCAGAACAATGAGCTCGTATCGAGCAAATAGAGAAACTCTTAGCCTTGACAACAAGGAAGGTGGAGTCTCTTGAGAAGCCAAAACCTCCACCAGACCCCCAGAACTAAGGTCACTCCCATCTGTCATGTTCTTATTTTTTTTTGCCGTGATTCTGAACTGATTTCACTGAACTTGTAATTGCAATATCATATATGAAATCATCAGAATCATGACAAAATCTTATTGTCTAAATTCTGATTTTCCGAGTGCGTACAATAGTTGAAATACACTCTCTGCGTATTCAACGAATCAGAATCTGGAAGATAAGTCAAGAATGTTTGAATGTTTGCTGAATGATTTACTTATAATATTTTCGCTAAGGACTTAAAGCAAGTAAGATTCTAAGATAGTTTGTCTAGAAACTTCCTTGTAACTCAGAATTTTTCGATGCTAAGTCTCAGTAATCCTTAGTAAGCTTTGATCGCACCAAAAAGGGGGAAATTGTTGGGAAAATATTCCTGAATTACCCTTAGGAGTACAATGTAAAAGGTTTTGTTGGATCAAACCTTAGTAGATGGTCGATCATTGCTGAACCTTAGCATAGCTTAGCAACTTATGTAATGTCCTGTATAGGGTAAACATCGAGTTGTAATAGAATAGGTTTCTTGGAAGAATCTCAACAGACATCAGAAAAGCAAAAAACAAGAAGAAAACTAGTGATAGCAGAATGATGAGGAGTCAGCATCAGATAACATGTCACAGACTGCTAAAGGTGTTAGCAATCCGAAGCTAGAGAAGCAGAAGAGCATTTGCTGCGCATCAAGTCCAGTAGTATGCTGAAAGATATCCAACATCCCGTTCCAGTAAAGGCACAGCAAAGCAAATCTCAACAACTGCTACACCGCTATTCTGACCAACACGCGAAGATTAGACCTGTCAGAAGTAGGACGGAAAAGCTTGTACGGAGACAGAAAAGTTGGTAAAAAGCTACCTGCATTTAAGTTGAAAGATCCGTTGTGTCTAAACGGATCTGCCGACACAAACTTCGAGAAAACAACTACAAAAGGCAAGTCAAAGGAAGATGCTGGAGCTGCTCACTCTCTAACGAAAACACACGTACGAAAATTTCCAAAAAGAGACAAAAAGCCCTAAGAGCAGTTCAGTTGAAAGGCATAATACAGAGATATCGAAAAGCCTTCAACTTCTTGAGTGTCCCACCACACATCTGACACTCATCTGAGAGATTCTTGAAGTGATTCAAGAATCTTCA